>PNEQ01118800.1:9736-88688 GCA_003012365.1 Medauroidea extradentata
GCACGAGCGGTGAGTTCCTGTTGGTTTAGGGAAGGAGAGCGATCCTTTACCTATCTCCTGTCTCGCCTTACCCTAACCCTTCCACTCGCCTCTATTTCTGTATTGCTGTATTTCCTTGTTCTCTATTCTAATAAACTCTTGTTACCTTCCATCTCTGGCTTATTTATCTTCCCCTTCCCAGGCTAAACTTTGTAACAATATGCCTTCACTGTGATTAACAATTAAATAATATATTAATAAGTAGGTCTATTGTAAATGTACCAAGTATCTGAAACTAAAACTATACATTTTCTAATTTTATAGCAAGAACCGATGTTAGCTAAATGTGAAAGTCAAGTGACAGCTATACCTCGAACACTTCCCGGTTACGAGAAATAACATTCCTTTAAATGTCTTTATTTTTGTTACAATAATATTAAGTCGGAAACATGAAATACTCACATAATATTATCACTGTAGTTGAAACGTTTAATTTATAATACGTATTTTTGTTATTACGGTAATACGAATTTACACGTAGTCTGCACGTCATTAGAGACGACTGAAGTATTAGCTAATTTGTGAATTTAATTTTTAATACGCAAACTAATCAATGACGTACCACGGATTCTATATGAAACTGCCAAATAGTTTGCAAGTCACAGTTTTCTATTAAAAAAATAGTAGGGTGCGAACAATTCTTCAAAGATCTAAATGTTCTAAAGAAGGGACTAGAAAGGCATCTGAGTAATTATGTTGTTAAGGAAGAACAGATCTGTGACACGCCAACAAAGAAAACAGTTACATTCTAACAAGTGGTGGAAAATTCGCCTAGTCATCGTCAAACAGTGAAACTTCCTGACCGTGTATGTATACCCCGTCCAGCCTTAGTCAGCACAGGAGTCTGAGCTACCGGAAACGGTACTGTATCCACGATAATTTTGCTCTCGAGAACACGATAAAGTTAAATAATGTTTGCTGCTATATAGAAATACGATATCCCTGAAAGACGTAGAAAATTATTTACAGCCAAGTTATCTATGTGGAAATAGTGCAAAGTTAGACCACACCAGGGTATAGCTGAACCTCCTGCAGAAAAGATTAATGGTTTGCCACCGATCCCAGCTTCACTCCACGTTTCCTGCAAATGACAACAGGACATCTCAGAGACTAATTGATACTAATGGTCACGCTGCATGTTTGACTCGCTAGGCGATAACAGCCGACGAACAAGTTGAAATATTTTAATACTACTTAATAAATTCTTCTGTGGTACGTATCTATTATATATTTTGACATTCAGAAATCCATATCGATGGGGTTTTATGTTATTTTCGTGTGTTACTTCAAGGAAAATATTTAGAAAAATAATGATTGCGACAAAACTTGTCAACAAACGCCATGAAGACAAAAAATAATAATTTATTCCTACACATTTATAATTAGATGTCAGAAAGGTATTCATCACTCAGACCTTTGTACAGCCCATGAAATAAAGTGTCATATATAGTTAATAATTGAGTAGTCCAGATCCAAAACTCGTCTTGTCCACTTTCGCTAAAACTGCGCAAATCGCGAAAACTAATTTGCGAGCCCATTTGTGACATGGCCAAAGCAGTTTTTCAAATTGTATCTGTTATTGAATAATGCGAGTTTTGGAAACTATCATCTCGTCAACTTCAGCGCACATTTAAAAGCTACACAAAATTATTCAGAACTTATTTTTCCTTGGTGATGGACTAGGCGATTTTTGGAATTGGACTACTCAATTACGTTGTTGTACAACTAAGTAAAGAACATTCCTAATTATTTTACCACTTGTTTCACATTAAGGTACGTAGACAGCTAGGTCATTGGAAACGGTGACACATAACTTGACAAAATGACGGCCGTTGAAAGAGGAGTCGGCCATGGCCTTTGTTAAGAAACTATCCCAACATTCTCCTGGAGTGATTTCGGGAAACCATGGAAAACCGAAATCAGTATGGCCGGAGCCGGGGATCGAACCCGGATCCTCCCAAAATTGAGTCCAACGTGTTACAGTAGCGTGACCTCGCTTGGTTTTAAGCGCATGAAGAAAAGTTGTCAAAGGAAATATTGTCACCTGTAGACTTTACTTTTAGAGGTGACCATGAAGGTGGTAAGCAAACAAAAATCGGCCTTAACGCCCACATGTTCCGACGCCTCTATCGTGCACTTGGCGTTACGATTTTACAAAAGTGAAGTCGGTTGTAACATTATACAGAAAAATGTGAAGCTGACATGTTTCGCTATGGCTAGGCTTTATGTTTGTATCCAATTTTCTTTCAGAAGATGTAAACAAAATCCATACGAATTCGTCGATATTGACTGGCTTGGTTAGTTTCTTTATTTTTATAAATTAACCTGCTATACCGTCAAGCGGGGTTACATTGTGCTAGCTGCTGGAGACTTTAGACCACTTGTGATTGTTTGGTAAAAAATGAACATTTTAAGTGGGTGGTTTAAATATACTGTTTGTGATACTCGCCCTTCTGCCACAAAGTCACCTTGCTTGACGGCAGTTTAAGAATAATTAAAACATGTGGATTAACATTTTGTATAATCATTTATAAATTGCCTTTAATTATATTTACTATGCTCCGAAAAAAAAACTAAACTAAATTACGGTACGCTTATTCGAGGCTTTTTCCCCGAACTAAAGCACTATAGTTAAGCCATTTACAACATTATTTAAAATTTTGAAGTTGTTTTGCTTCAACGGATGAAAGAAATAGTCCATTGACATATAGTGGCATGCTGTTGCCAGTAGTTATTGGAAAACGTCATTATATTTTAAAACGTAAAGGGTAAAGCTTAAACTTAGCGTACCTATTTTTCTTTCGCTTTACTGTCAGTGGTGTGTGGCAGGAAATAAATACGTAGGTTCGTGTAATAAAATCCATTTAATTTTACATAAAAAATTTGTTTTGATCTTGTGTTCAAAGGTGCATATTTTTCGTCACAAGTAATTACAAAATCTATGAACAACGTTGAAAATAATAACGGGAACTATGGCTATTTCGCCTTGTTTAATTATATGGATACAGCCTTTACCAAGCTCTGCTAACCAGAAGTGTCCAGTAATTTTGCCAGTAGAATATCAATGCTGATTTGATTCTGCTGCTTGGTGACGCACAGTCATTCATTTACTGAAACATTCCATACTATAATAACACATTTTGAGTACAATCACATAGATTAAAATCACCCAACTAAAAATTATAACTATGAAGACTCCTTAAAGATTTTTAATACAGCATAAAAGTTTTGCTACCGCCAATTCTTCACATTGCTTATTTTTAATATCAGTTTAAAGACATTCACTAACTTATCCGAGTGCCATAACGTCCCCTTTGGAAAACCAGCAAATTGGCACAAGTGTTACTGGGTTTGAATCCCCAAAACTATATAGACTTGTTTTAGTTTATGTATAAGACACTGTAAAGTCTAGCATGTTAGCATTTTCCCAGTTCGCTTGAACAAAATAAAACAAATTCGAATGATTATTGTTCATATTGCTTTACTTTATTGTACCAGTTCATATATTCTATCCATTAACGCGGAGAGATACCAAATATGTATGTATTCCCAGAAAGAGCTGGTTTTGACCAAAGGCTCCTAAAAGTAGTTTCTTAAAATGGTATGGCTTGGTTTGCGGTAATATATTCATCGCAACCGTTGTGACAAATTCCTAATTTCACAGATCCGTATTTTCAGATCTTAATTTTAGAAATGTAAGTACAAATAAATTAGCAAGAATCTCTCACACTAAAGAGGTTTGGCAACTTCAAGTTTTTTATTATACATTTTATCTGAATACTCTCGAACTTACGGACATTACTTTGTCACACATTTTCAGTGAAAGTGTTTTGTATAATAATACGTCTAAGTGAAAATATTACTCACTTTTTATCTTACATAGAGTTGAAATAACTCACCTTCTGAAATACGTATATTCATAGTGAGATATTAAACTAAATCTGTAACACGACACATTGAAATATTTTCATACATTTGTGAAAATATCGTAAGTTTCTGTAATATGTACAATAGTTTAGAAAAAATATAAATATACTTACCTATAAGTAATGTTAAAATGGTTAGAGTGTGGTTTTAGCTTATTGTTTAACTAAAGCAATTCTATAATTATGTTACTAACCGAAACCATATAAAGTTTGTCCAGAAAAAATTTGTTTACATAACTATTAAAAACTACTTAAAACAAAGCTGCGAAATCATTTTACTATATTTACTGTCTTTTAAGATAAAAAGTCAATAATCATAAACGCAAAATCAGTTCAAAAGAAAGATCATGGCTTCAATGTAAGTTTGCAGGTAAAATAAAAGTTGCATAGGAGCTAGCTCTGCTTGTATCTGTGTCTCTTCGTGGAGATGGTAATGTGTATTAGAGGCCGAAGTAATCTCTGTACAGTGGACAGGTATTCGGGAGGGTAGTGGGTGTAATTACCCCCCAGTCGCACGGCACTTGTCAATCAAAGCATCCATCAATAACAATCACGCGTCTGACACGCAGGGCTGGTGGGAGAAACTGGGAAATGTTGGTAGTACTGGGTGGATGGGAAGGGGTGGAGTCTAATCGCCGGCAGCAATCTAACCAGAGCCGACAAAACCACCGCGAACCACAAGAGAGAGAAAAAAAACTGTATAATGAGAGGGGAGAAGGGGAAATAAATGTCACTTTGTCCCTTCGCACCTTATCTGCGTCATTTATCTGATTACTGTCTGGCCTGCTGCACGTGGGATTGTCAAAGTGCCTGCAGGAGGGAAGGAGTGGGGTGAACACCATTCGACCTGTTTGTCCAGGCCTCTGTTTACCCTCCCCAACACTGTTTCAAAACAAAATAATAATAACTCCCTGGACATAGAACAAAAAAAAAAAATATTTCTCTGTGACACTTATTAATGTATTTGCCCGTGCTAGATTATTGGGTTCCCCCATTTGCCTGTCGACGCCTTGCTGACACGTATTTGTGTACATACGCATAATGGTTTGCAAAGAATAGTGGTTAACAGAAAGTAACCGATAATAACACTCTTGAATTCGATGGTACGTTGTTTTTTATTCCGACATGCCCTCGGTAGTTTATTTCCAATGTTTCTTTTTTTTTATAACTAGCACACACACACACACACAATTTTAATAACAAACATTTTTATTTCAGTGAGGGCGTGGTACATAATTCAACGCTAAAAGCATTAATCTATAACTGTAAGTTACTTGAAGCCAATTCGCGAAAATTAAACAATAGCAATCCTAGACAATAGTTTTATCCAACGATTGAAACAAAATTGTTTTCAGTGTTACGAACTTCTGAGGCACAATCTCTGACGCCGGAACCTCGTGCATTTAACTGCGGCGCAAGAGATCACGCATAACGAATTAGTAATTCTGGCTAAATATGTCCTCTTATAGTTGAAAAATACCATTATCTAGGATTGTCTTTGAGTATTTTATCCATTTTGGCTTCGAAAAGAGTGTATAATTCAATTTATGCTTTCAGCGTTTATTTATCTACCACGCACTCTTAACCAAACCTTTTTTTTTGTGTGGAAATGTGACAGATACGTAGACATAAAAATTAGTGAGATATCAGTGAAATGGTATTCTCAGGTTCTATACATTTTTATTTCCATTAAGATTTTAAGAATTTTTATTTGCGTTATTTTTTCTTTACTGTTTTTGTACCATTGATAGTAGAAGATGATTTATCTCGGGAAAAATTGACTGTTTGCTAGGTTTCAATGTACGTCCAGCATATCAAAATATTACTGGCTATCTCTGGTACATTATTTGACTGAGCCAATAAGAATCCCGCTGTTATAATATTTTATGTCTGTTATTGGCCGGCAGACAGCTACGTCGTGTCAGGTGTAAATTACCCAGTCATACACGTTGCAGGAAACTACACAGTTTTCACCTCTCTAACCGTTGTACAATATCTTATTGGAAAATTTAATAATAACACTGCTACTGCAAATCCTGCGGAAGTAACTTACCCTGTAAAAGTCTGAAAGTTAATAGTTACTTATATTGTGTAAATGTTACCTTGCCTTAACACTGTAATACCTTGCCGAGTTTGTAGCTCCTGAGACAGTAGCAATGTGTGTTTCTTCATTTTCATTGTACTAGGGAATTAGTCCTTTTTAAATTTAAATTTTATATTTTGACTGGATTAGAATTAAATCTATGAATGCTTCAGAGTGATCTAAGTCTTTTTGTAACTATTTTATGTTCAGTTTTTAGCATATTTATAATTTAGTAACGAGTAAATATAAATATGATTGTTTGTAAAAATGTTTTTTTTTCTCTGGAAAAAAGTTTCATTTTATTAACTCAGTCGTAAATGCAGCATTTTCGTTTAGCCAGCAAAGTGAGTACAAGCATAATGATTTCAATTTTTTTATGTTAATTGTGGCTAAAAAGTTTTTTTATTGGTGCAAATGTGGTTTTTCTATGTTCTAGCCGTTTGAAACACGGATGGATTAAATTTCATAACAGTTATGCTGTCAAATTGGCACATTGACAGTAGGTCGTAAGCCAAACGAGTCGCCGAAACACTTTCTCTTTAGAAAGGACACACACACGGACATACCGTTTTTTTTTTTTTTTTTTAATTACAGTTTGCGACCACTAAAAATGTGAATGTTTCATGTTCTTAGATCCAACATTTTCCCCGAGTTCGTTTAGAGAAACGTTAATTTCAAACTCATTTTCGTGATACATTTCGTGACTGTATCACTGTTTACTGAGCTCGTCTCTGAGGACAGTGGACCAATAGTAGACCTGCATTAAAACACTCACTGACTCCCGTGCTACCTTGTCATATGTACAACTGGCAGCTTCTCACCTGAGAAAAAGACGTCGAACAAGTATCGCTGAGGACAGAGTTTAAATAGGACTGTGAAAACGAAGCAGTAGATCGCAAAATTACCGGGTGTGCACTAATAATGCGTAAAGTAACTAGTAATTTTAAAAAGATATAACACATTCTGTTCGATATTTTGTTTCAAGTCGCATTCACTAAGTTATTTTATTAGAAAATTAAATTTCAAATTGAATTCAATTCAACGGCATGACGCAATGAAAATTTTGATTCTTGGTTATTCGGCGGCAATTGTTTTCACATCTGGCTGTTTTGACCGTTAGTTTAAAACAAATTAAGATCTGAATGGGCCAACTACACGATTATTTTAAAACATATATTTTCCACGTCGTTCCTATGTCGTGAAAATATGTTTTGATTTGTAGCAACATATTGCTGAGATAAATTAAAATTTAAATAAATATTTTTTTTAAATGTTTTCATTATATTTTGGTTAAAGAAATTTCAACAGGGTCATGCTTATTTTTGACTGTCTATTTTAATCTCAACAAAAATAACACACAAATAACTTAAAAAACTGACAAATAAAGTGAAACTTAATTGATCCCAGAAACAGTTACAGTAGGGTCTATATATTCGGTCATTAAACCATCCGACGGAAGACTGAAACGTCAAACAAGAATTAAGATTCGCTTATGAGGCAGCGGTGAAGTAATAGTCAAACCAATCACCTCCTACCATGGTGAACCGGGTTCGATTTCTGACGGAATCGGTCTCCGTATTTTCACACGTGGGACGATATCGCTGACCGGCGGATTTTCTCGAGCCTCTCCAGTTGACACCGCTAGTCTCATGCAGACTTTTTTTTTTAGGGCCTCATTTCAAGTCATTCTTCAGGGTATGCAGATACCTACGAGGGCCCAGTAATAAATATGCATCCACGGGGTGATACACTGCCCTTCGTTTACCCACCTCATACGATATTTATTTATCCTCCTCATACGATATTTATTTACCCACCTCATACGATATTTATTTATCCGCATAATACAATATTTATTTACACATCTCATCTCCTCAAGATCGACCATATACCACCACTTCAGATTTACGCGAATTTTACACTGTAAAATATGTTTGTAAATTTTCACACCAATGTATACAAGTGTTATGAATGTCGGTATGGTAAAATACTGTTTTCACACAAAATGCTTGCGTTCTAGGAAACGTACTTGTAAAGTAACAATGTTAAACATTAGCTCTATTTACAACCTGGAATAAGACTATCTTTCCATGATGTGTGTGGATGAAAAACTTTCATTACTAAACATAATGATATTTTACAGTGTAAGAACATTTGCGATGAAATTATTAATACAAATAAATAATAAAGTCATATTTTCGCGACATAAAAATTCTCTTTTTTCAACTACTATTACTTTCGTTTCTGCTAATGGAATTTAAATGTGCGTATATTACAGTGCTCTATTGCAAACCACATCTTACTTTCATACTTGTTAAAATTTACGTGACGTAACTCAGATAAAAATGCAGTACATTTCCGTTCGCGTCCGTCCAACTCGATCCGCGACCGCCGGCATTTTTAAATGGACGTCCCCGAGGAAAACAAGTGACGCATGAAAATCCCCCTCCCCTTTCCCTAGCATGGGTCTCCTACCTGCGACCACAGCCCCAAGGCTTCTCCCTGAGGGGACATCCATTAGCTCCACGGCCAGATTATGTTAATTAAACTAATTACCCCTTGACAAGCCGCCGGGCCGTGATTGTGTGCTCCCCCGCCTCCCACGGCCGTTAATTAAACCGTAAAATAATTAGCCCGTGTTGAAGGGGCCCTCTTTAATTAGCAGCATCAACAAGTCTTCCCTCTAGTCCTTGCACACACTCCAAGGATGTTCTAGAATTTGTTATTGCAAACTCATCTTTAAAGAGGCTGTTCAACTTCGGTCGAGTGCCGGAGTTACTTGTTTGGCTGTAATCACAATAAGAAAGAATAACCAACAGAAAGTAATTAAAATAAAAAAAACCTGTTTCACCTACAGTGTTTGGGGGAAAAGTCAGAACTATTTGTCACTTTCTCTTTTCTAGTATACCTGATAAAATTGAAACGGTTTTCAAGGGACTGGTACGCCCAATACAAAATAAAATCTAAACAGGAGTGAAATGTAAATAGTTATCCTACTACAAAACAAATATTTGCGATAAGTACATCACAATATTTGTTCGTTAATGGGGAAAGCCCTGGCGTTAGTAAGTATAAGTATTTATATATTAAATTATATTCGGTGACGCAAAATCATTTTTTAAGACATCGCTTACGGACGGAAATCGTTTCCTGCATTGCGAAGAGGAAAACGTTGCTACAGGAGTAAAAACGTAAACAAAAGCTGAGTAAATGTTTTCTTAGTATTTCTGTGCATGAAAATACTTATTTGCTAACAATTTTCAAGGTGTTATAAAACAGCCTAGGAAATCCTCCATAAATGTTATCCTCGCCAAATGAACAAAAAAATCAGTTGTGTGTGTATGTTTGACAGGTACTGAGCCACACCGAATTAAATTAAAAATGTAAATCCCAGTCCTTAATTAGCCTCAGAAAATTAGAATACTTCACTCAACAAAGTGAGGCAAAAATGTTTCTTGAGAAAATGGTGGCGCTAGTTATGTGCAACATGTGCAGTTCTGCTTCATGGTTATTGTCATCATATCTTTGTGCAGGGACGTCTCTCATTTGATTGCAGCAGGGGGTGTCCATGCCGTATACTGCTCAGGCAAACACTTGAAGTCAGTGTATTTGGGCCTTTGTTGCTTGAACTATTATACACGTGGTCACTGTAGCCCATTAACATTGTTTTCGCCATAAGAGCCAATGTATTTTACACAGATTTTGAAGAGCAATAAGGTATAAATTATTTATCGAGTGACAAATGAGCCGTGTTTATCTTAGTCTACATTGCTTGTAAAACAAAATTATGCAATAAAATGTGAATTTAACGATATGATTGCCTCTTGAAACACATTTCTGTGCGTATCAACATCGCTTACTGTTTGCGATTTGAAACCATTATTGAACTAACTTAATACATTGATGCTAGTTTCTGCTATTTTTTTTAAAAACATTTTGTGTGCAAATTTGTTTGTTTTGTTGCTATTAACAAGTAGGTAGTTACACATCGTCAGTGGCCATGCGTAAATAAACAATATATATGGCCGTATTTTCAGGTTAGTTCGCTGGGTTTACCTACATAAACCATTATTTAACCACATAATTTACACTAGGCAAATATGAAACATGGCCATTTACTCATGAAATGTAACAGTAGCAGATGTATTGCACGTACCTGTTCTCTATTTACACCCGAACGCAACGCACGTAACCGTTTTCATTCAAGTCGGTTCATTCTACAGTATCAATACCATACGAGGCGCTTACGAAAACCTTACTCGATCTACTTGTGTGTTGGTCAACAATAACGGATTATTTGCGCAAAACTGACATTAGATGGCCCAGTTCAAAAGGGAAATTACTCACAAAATAGCATTTTTGGTGTTTGGCTCACCAACACGTAGGCAGAAGTGCACTCTACCCAGTTGAATAGAAAAACAACACGTAAATTCACTTGTTTTAATAATATGGAACATTTTATGGTTGTCAATAAAGTGCTAGAAATAGTATTTCTTTTATTTTAAAATGTGATAATTTCAGTAGGCAGACTATAAACATTTTAAACCCCCTCCATACTTCAGCTTCAAATTAACACCAACCAAGTATGTTAACTAACAATTTTTCGACGAAACGGAAATCTTTCTATTTGCATTTTACTCACTACTGGGAATTTTGAGTTGTTTCCCTTTTGAAGTTGGCCATCGAATACGTCGACTTCAAGGAAGTCCCAACATACCACCTCCTGTATGCTCCTACCTCCATGTATTGCACCAATCACAATAAGGGTACTGCAATGCTACACTTGTACTGTTTGCGAGTAGAACATCAAGACATGTGAGAATTCAAACATACAAACACTGACTGTGAAGCGGAACATCAGAAGTGAAAAACACTGACACAAGCTGGGGCAAAATACTTTCCGCGAATCCGTTGTCATACACATCCTACAACTGAATATTAGGACAGAATAGAAGTGTACACACTACAGCAAGAACGGGAATCACCATTGGTCAATGAATATTCTCTTACCACCGTCCTATTGGCTCACATCATGAGACACGCATACTATACTGTTAAACATTCATTAGTGGTCAACTATCCTCCAGTGATTTGCCGTGTTAACTGCGTGGCTCGTCAAAAAATCATAACATTCATTCTTATTTTTATCTACGAAATAGTTCATCGACGTGTGCGTAGCACTAGTAAAATATATCATTGCAAGATTTTACTTCAGGAAAAGAGAAACTTCTGGTAAGTTCAGACAGACAAAGGCATAGTCTTCAAAATGTCTAGAAAACTGTCATGTAAACAACGCCACATATTTGCTACCAGAATTAATGTACTTCACGAATTTATGCGAGGAGAAGTTAAACTTCAAACTTATGTACAGTACATGAGTTACATTCCTTACAGTAGGTGTGTTGCAAGGTAAGTTGTACTTTGCGAAGTCTGTACAGATCCATGAGTAGACAATCCGTAGCGATGGTGAAATTTCGCGATTTCAGTGACCTGCATGTTAGAATCAAACATCCTATGCATACTTGTCCACTAGCTGCTACTCAGTAGAACAGCAGGCAATGAACGAATAGTCAGGGCTTGAGTATGCATAGTATATTTGAATCTAACATGCAGGTCATTGAATTCACGAAATTTCACCATCTCTAACAATCGGTAGTGGTGAGGTACGAGTGTCATGCCACTTCTAATAGGCCACTCTCGAATTTGTATAGACTTCGTGAAATACAGCTTACCTTGCAACACACCCACGCCACACCACTGCTTCCTTGTTAGGTCACTGTTTCTAAAACTAGTTATTGATGACTATGATGCCATATAATAACTGCGTAAAGAAACTCGCCGATTCCTGCGGAATCTTATTATTAACGTGCAACTGACCGCTGACTGAAGCATCAATGAATTATCAGTCATTAGTAGAAGTAATGGCTTATCTCCGGAAATCTTGACTGATTGCTGGGTTTCAACGTATACGGTTAGGTTATGAAATGAATACACGCTGCCGCTTGTACGTTGAACTGTTACCCTATTTGACTGAGCCAATAAGAATCCCGCTATTGTAATATTTGATGACTGTTATTGGTTTGCAGACAGCTACGCTGTGTCAGACGTGTATCGCCCAATCACACATGTGGCAAGAAACTAGAGAGGTTTCAAGGGTATGTCGACACTTAAAAATTTTCGTGATATACCATCACCTCTAGTCATTAGAAACATCTGATTTTCGCAAAAAGATTTTGGCACCAGCTTGTTTGAGTGTATTACATGCACATCTGCAGCTCTGCTTCATGATGAGTGATTATATGACTTCAGTTAACCCTCGCGCGTCTTGGAGATATACCCGCAAATCACAGACGTATGATGTCGCCAGCAACCTTCTTTCTTCTGACTGGGACAGTCAAATGAAAGGTGTTTCCGACGCGCTGCCAATAACAACGAAGCACGGCTGCAGATATTCACGTAAGGCACTGAAACAAGCTGGTGGAAAAATCTTTTCGCAAAAATCAGGTGTCGTTAAGCAGAGACTGGAAAAATTCGCGGGTAAACTGACCTGTAGGCTAGCCGGCAAGAATATATATGTGAACTGAAGCAGACAACAGATGATCATTAGCTGCTTGCGGTTAAAGTGATATAGGTGTGTATTAAGTACATTTTTATTATTGGCTCAGAGAATTCAAGGACGTGTCAAATAAGTCAAAGGCCAATGTGACGCAAACTTACAGTTGATGGAATGCTAGCTTGTGCCCAAATGGAAACCAGAAATATTCAGGTATCTAACAATTAATAAGCAAGATTGCTGAAGACAAAGGACTGTGGAGTCTAGGTAGCAGAATCCCTTGCAATTACATTTTGTTTAATCCATTTGTAGAGCCACTGAATTGTGCACCTATTTGTTTCAATGCCGTATGTGCACACCTGTAGCTCTGCCTCATTGTCTGTGATTGAGTGGTAGAGATATGTAGGTTAGCGCTCAGCGTCGAGGTCTTTAGCGCCGGTGAGAGAAGACATGAGGTGAGTATGGATCAACGCCAGAATAAAGGGACGGAGAAAACGGGAGATCCCCAAAAAAAATCCGTCGACCAGCGGCATCGTATGGAATGATTCTCACACGCGAAAATCCAGGCACCGACCCCTCCAGTAGTGGAACCCGGTTCGCCTTGGTGGAAGGCGAATGGTCCGACCATTCGGCCGCGGCCCCTTTGTGATCACCTATTGGTAGAGACACTGGCAAATCACGAAAATGTTTAAAATAGTCTCCAATAAACTGTATTATGTTAACCGTGATACGTGTGAACAGTTTTGGGACAAATCACACACGCTGTGTGTCCAAGCTGTACAGTTCTAACTGGGCCTGTTATAGAGCGAAACAATGCTTCAAATAAACGATAGTCAATGTTGATACAAAACATTCAGTGTTATATACATCACGTTGGAGCCTAGCAAACAGTCAACTATTCCCGCGATTTTCCAGTGTTGGCGCAGACAAATGAGCGACGCATCTACGCAAACTCATGCAATACAATACAATAGACATGAAGCATACCTGCAGACGTGTACGTGAGACACTGCAATAAGTTGGCACAAAATTATTTTCGCCAAAAATCAATGCGGCAACACTGTTCCTTACACCGGGCAATGCACGATTCCCCGTATGACGAAACAAGCCATAACTCATCTACTGCTGGCCTGAGGGTCATTAGAGAGCGTTTAATTGAAACTTTACGAGGGTAATCACCGGATCGCACCACCCCAACCTTCTCTCCACTCACACCAACCCCATTCAAGTATCCTACACACCACCACCTTCCCGGCCAGCCGCTAAGGGGTAAATGGAAAATGGCGTGCCGCAGCATTTTAACTCGGAACGACTGCTCCCAGTTTTGTACCAGGAAGGAAGACGTGGTAGCGTGCGAGAACACTGCAGAACGCTGCTGTGAGTTGGCGTAGGTCAGCAACTATCGTTATACCGTTACGTATCCCCGCAGTGTCCGTCCGCAAGACAATAATGCCGTAAGCTAGTTTTCAACTCTTCTGTATTGAATGTGACTAAACATTATAATGGCCAACGGCATGGCGTGGCGTGAGTGTGTTTCACAGTAAGCTGTATTTCGCGACATCTGTACAAATCCGAGAGTGGCCTATTCGAAGTGGTATCACACTCGTGCGTCGCCACTACCGATAGTCTACTGATGAATTTGTACAGACATCACAAAGTACAGCTTACCTTGCAACATACCCACCCCACACTACTGATAAAGGTAACATTCTGTTGCCCAAATTTTGTGTTGTTCACGACAAAGTGATTCCTCTTGATGCTTATTTTATTACTTAGTTAGTTTTGAATTAGTCCGTACATAATTTACGCCACTTATTTACAAGAACATAAACGGAAAAAATATTTTTTTGGCAAGTACAAATTATTTCGCATAATTTATTTTGTGGTCACACCAAAAACATTTTTTTGCTGTCAACTCTAAAATATTGTTGTCATCAAAACATTATTTTGTATTTACTACAAAATAATTTTGCTGGGAAGACTTCCTACGAAATTATTCTTGCAGAGTAATAGTGTAACAAACAGAGTTCATTGAGTAAACTAAATTCCAAAATTGATTTCTCAAGTTAAAATATAATGTATTATATTTATTTTTAGTAAATCTGACAAGACAGTTTTGAAACGTATACACATCAACATGCATAACCTATATCTAGAGATGATTGTAACTTAACATCGCGAAAATGTATTGTGCCCACAAACCCTTGAAAACACTGCAGTTTCTTGCAGTATGTATGGTTGGGTGATATACGTCTTACACAACGTAGCTTTCTGCGGACCAATAGCAGACATCAAATATTGCAATAACGAAGTTCTTATTGACTCAGCAAAATAGGATAACAGCTACAAGTACAAGTGAAGGCCAGTAAGCTTTTGTTAAGCTGAACGTACGTTGAAGGCCAGCAAACGGTAAAGTTTTCCCGCGATAAACCCTCATCTCTACCTATATCATATAATGGTGATTACTAGGCACACTTTATGTGGTGCACACCTGAAACTATGATCCATGGTAAGTAATTGGACGTTTTTAACGCACTGGGTTTTACCTGCTACTCACAGACTTGTGGTTACGTAGTACCCTTGTTCTGGCTCGTACAGTCAAATAAGTTACGTCTCTCGACAAAAACACGCTGCCAATAATCCTGAAACCAGGGGAGTAGCCATGGAGGTGTTTTGGGTGTCAAACACCTCCAGAAATTAAAAATTAAACTTATGCGTCGTTAAAAATACTATAATATCGGGCAAAAATTGATGTAATTTAAATACAATGTTTTGATTCCAAACCTGCTTAAATAGCACCAATTTGCACCCTAAAATAAAAATTTTCCCGGGGAAGGACCCCCGGACCCTCCGCCCTAGTACAAGGTGCAAGTGGACAACCCCCGAAAATAAATCCTGGCTACGCCCTTGCTAAAGTAGAGCCGCAAATGTGAATGTAAGACATTATAAATAAATTGGCGTTGCCTTTGACACAAGCGTACTCGGTCGGTCATTGGAGTTACGAGCAGTGGCGAGGCGTGGTCGTATTCCAAGGCAAGCAATAGAAGAACCGACTTTGAACACGTAGGTGTTTTACTGGAGAATATGTTCCTCGCCTCTTACACGCTACACGCTCTACCGGTCAAATGGTCATACAGGCAACTGAGACTTGTGTATAGTCATTGCCAATCACCGACTACCCTACAACACTTCACGCCTCGCCACTGGTTACGAGAGTGCATCATGTGTCAGGTTGGCTAAGGTGTAGGCCTACCGTGGGACAGCTTCTATTAGCCGGGTCTCGTTCTTCATTGTTCGGCAGGTGTTACTGACTGGCGAATGTCTTGCCGCCATGTTTGTGCACATTACCGCCTTATGACGTCCAAACAGTAACTCTTCTGCACTTGATAAGATACGTATCTTTCACGAGACATGGTTTTCCACAAATATGACAGACCTTGTCTTTTTAGTAAAAAACAATCAAGAACAAATAGTTAGAAAACAATGCCAGGTAAATATCTTTAACAACAACGAAGCCCATAGCTAGTGTTCGTTATATTGAAAATACGTGGGTTCGAAGTTCCGCACGACAGCAAACAATACAGGAGTTTTTCACTTCTCTACTGACATTGGCAACATTCTCGACACAGCTGCTGCTCCAGTAAGTGGCCATTTATAAGCTAGCACAGTGGTAAAAAAAGTACCTATTTTCATGCATTTTGGTGCTGATTTTGAGCCTTCAAAGAGGGAGTTACAGTAAATAACTACAAGATCCAATTATTTTTAGCAAAAAGGAATTTAGCCACAAAATCAGCTCGCTCGTAAAGGCTTCCGAAATACATCATCTAAAATAAAATTGCAGGGTCTCTATGTCGCGCAGATGTTTGCTGTGGTGGCTGGTGTTTTGTCACACACCCCATTGTTGTTGTTTATTATTATTATTTCGTCTGTCTTTTTTTTTTTTTTGTGTCGTATTTCTCTAGTCGACTTTATTCCACTTGGAACTAATTTTGTGTTGTTTTGAATTTGTTTTTGTCAGCGGGTCGTCTTCTGGAATATGGTTACATTCCTTTCAGCTTTCAGGAAAATAATTTGTATACGAGCATAAGAAAGTAGGTGTGGTAGAATTGTTAATTTTCAATGGCTTCAGATCTTATATGTAGAGACAGGAAGTTTTCGCGAAACGATTTTGCCCCACTTTGTTTCAATTCCTTACGTGCACATCTGCAGTTCTGCTTCATGGTTGTTGGCAACGTATCTTTGTGCAGAGGCGTCACTTATTGGACTGTGCCAATCACACCAAGGTTAACTGCGACACTACACACTTTTGATTTTCGGATAGACTCCGAAGACGATGGGAGTTAAAACATCCAATCTCTGACTACGAAGCAGAGCTGCAGGTGTGCACGTAAGGCAATGAAACAAAGAGGGCAAAAATATTTTTGCGAAAACTTCCTGTCCCTACTCATATGTCTTATTTTGGCATTTACTTGCCAAAAATTAATTCTTCTCGGTTTTTTTTAGATGTCAGCTTCAAACACATTGCTAGTGAGTAGCCAAATTAACTGGCCGATTCCCCGTGACAGCCGGTGGGTTTAGAACTGTTGACTCCTGATGAACACGACGTAGCCCAATGACAATGGAAGATTCACTGACCAGTGTGGCCACTTACGAATAAGCCTGCAGACCAGAAGTGTGTCAGTTTTAGGTTCAGCTAGTACACAACCCTGTACAGTTCTCGATAACTGGAGCCCTACCCCGCAACAGCCCACAGCCGATTCCTCAATATCATTAATTTTTTACTCCATTCTGATGGTACGTAAGGCCGGATTGCAACACCCTGGTAATTTTTACCTTACTGTTGTGTGTCACGACATTCGCTCAACCCCAGCGGAGATACGTACCATGCGGGCGCGCGAGTCAACAGGCATGGGGGTGCTATGAAGTAATCCTATTGCAGTAATGCTAGCCAACAGAATGGCGGGAAATCTAGTCCAATGCTGCACCACCGACTTCGCTTAGCCTGTGATTGGGCATTATCGTGAAAAAACGCACGCCAGGCCAACATAAGCTTCAAACACGTAGGCATATATTTTTCAATTTAGTTTGCAACCAGGTCACAGTTTAAGAGAAGTCCTCATCTGGGCATAAACGATGTTGTAAAGTACCACGCATATTATTGTTTATACTAGACTGCAAGGATATTGTAAAGGTATCTGTAAAATTCCCGCAACGAGCTAAGATACGAGCAACGATCTTTGAACTACTTTTGTAATAGCTATGTGTAACTCAGTAATTTTAAATTACATCGCTTTCATTGCAAAACATTTTCTGTACTCTTTCAAAGAAAATTCTGGGAAACGTTGTTCATTGATTTACAAGTATTGAAAAACTCCGTGCAAAATCCTTAAGTAATATGGGTGGCATCTAAAGATTCAGATGTGTTATATGTGTTGGTCCGAAAGGGACTCAGCAACATCGAGTATTTAATTTTAAATTATTTCTATCTTCCCTCAAGCCACGGCTCAGTAGTTATTTTTATACGCTCCGGATATCAACAATATATGAAATATTATGAGTCAGAGTGGATCAATAACGTTGGCACTGACACAAAGTTAACAGAACAGGTTTATGAAATAACAGAAGATATACGTCTACATATTCGGGCAAGTTATCGACTGTTTGTCTGGTAGCAACTGTGGTCCAATGACAATCCTACCTAAAACTCATAGTTCTTGGAAGTTTAGTTTGGACTCATAAATTCGTGACGACTTAAACGAGTCATTGGTGCAAAAACTGCACATCGTGCCTGGAAGAGGGGGCCACTGTAGTTGCCTCCTTGAAGTCGCGTACCCTTACAGCAAAACTGGAGGCATTTGTTAGGATGTTAGACGTTCACGCACACTTCAGAACGGAAGCTACACTAAACGCAACATTTTTAACTCCTACAAGAATAATCCTTTGAAACTCCGTTATCAGAGAAATTCCTTGTACAACTACCAAGTATATGCTTGTCAATTCACAACGCACAGCCTTGCATTTCTACTTAAAGTAAGAAAATAATTGCAAGATTGAATTTATTCTGAACATCAAAATGATGGTGTTTGTTAAATATTTTTACGGAAAGAATTTTAAGGTTTAATTATTTTCAGGAAAATATATGGACGCACCAGGATTTGAACCAACAACCTGTAATTAGGTGGCCGCTGTAATCTACATAGTATTAAGTAACTTTTGTTTGTATGTATTCTGTATACAGTTCAGTGAAGTTTTGTAGCGCCTAATAATATGAATATTCACTTTATTAATATGAATATTCACTTTATTACAGCAAAGTTCATTACAGAGACTGTTATTAGTGAGTAACTATACATTTGCTGACAAAGCCGTGATTTTGGGAAATTACGAAGTTTAATTATCTTTTTTACAAAGAAAATCCTTCTAACTTTACAAATAATTTTACAAGGAATATCTATGTACTCTTACAAAGAAATTCCATTACATTTTTACAAAAAATAATTAGTGTGTACATAACACATGTCTTATGTCACGTCGTCACCAAAAGGAAAGATAATAAAAATAAAAGATTTCATTTGTAGCTTCAGCTATTTATAACGCATTACTGTTTTTCTCCTGCCTGTAATTGCTCCTAGTGAAACAATGACCCATAAAGAAAATTTTAATTTTTGCGGCAAAGTTACTGAATAGTTATTTTACAATTAGTTACATGCTGGAAAATTATTTAAAATAGCTAGAGATAGCGGTACGTTGCGAAAATATTTTATGCCAAAATAGCCGTAAAAACACTGTAGTTTCTGGCAACATGTATGATCGAGTGATCTGACATTACGAATCTGTCTACAGACCAAAAACAGGCATCAAATAATACCGTAACCGGATTATTATTGGCTCAGTCAATTAGGGTAACAGCTCCAAGTACAAGCGAAAGCCAGTAATATTTTTATAAGCTGGAAGTACGTTTAAACCCAGCCAACAGACAAGTTTTCCCGCGATAAACCATCCTTTCTAGCCATCATCTCTGAATATAGCACAAGCCATTAATACTATCAAGAAAATTAATTGCCATAAAATACATTAGGCCCTAAGCATAATGCTATCCTTTCAGTAGATGCCGTTAAAAAATGTATTAGGGAAATTTATTGAAGTGAGTAATTTTTAAAAATTTTAAATACAACTTGAGCGACTCAAAATGTGACAATGAAGTAGTTTTAAAATGTTTCTGGATTAAAGATGAAATAAAAAACAGCATGCTCCAATGGCTGTACGTATGACTGCTAATCTGAGCACGTCCTAGGACGAATCCAAACGTGCCCTTCCTGTAGTCGAGGCCCTGGACTTGGTCGTGTGTACGTGTGCATGCAGCCCTCGGCAATCGATGCGGGCCTCGAGGTGTTGCGAGCGAGCGATATAAACCCACACCCACACAGACCCCCACCTCCACCCCTTCCCCCGGCCTCTGGGGCGAACCATCTGACCCTCTCACGCGATCCCAGCTCGGCACGCAGGGGTAAAGGCGATCGCCGGCCATCGTAAAATACGGCCGCATAATGACGTAATGCTCACCCCAGTAGCGCGACTGCCCCAGGGTTTTTACTGCACGACGGCTGCTCAATTGGGACCGCGATAACAGCGACTGGGAAAAATGGAGAGTGTGGGGGAAGGAGGGAGAAGGTTTATGAAACGACAATCAAGGAGTTGGCCTTGAGCACGAAGTATTCCATTCTTGCCATTCACAAGTCTGTTTTTTTCCTAAGTTCACTTAAAGCATTGACCCTAGTTTCTCGACTAGACACAGACGAGAGCCGATAACGTAAAATGGCTCTGTAACTTTGTTGCAAATTGGTTTTGCTATGTAATGTGATTTTTTGAGACAAGTGGTATGTGCTTTATCTAAATCTATTAAAATGATATTTACTTAATTAACCAATTAGTACACTGTAAACATTTTTTTGTACTCTTACAAAGAAAATCTTTGGAAACCCAGTTGCCAGAGAAATACCTTGTAAAACTTCAAAGGCAGTCCTTGTAATAAAATACAAAGTATATGTTTGTAAAATTGTAGTTGTACTTTCAATAAGGAATCTATTTTATTCAAATGCTCATTGTACTTCATAAATAACACTGAACTATTTGAATAAAGGACGTTTTCATGAAATTATTTCGAAAATAAAAAAACTTTCGAGGTGTTAAGTTTCGAACCACTCTCCCCGCTTAGATTCTACGCGTCTTATCCCTGGACCACTATGATACTGTACTGTTTAGTCTTAATTTATTTGTATACATTAAATTTATAGTGCAGTAATAATTATTTATTTTAAAGCACGCAATTAATATAAACATTCACTTTATTCCAGAAAAATGCTTTCCAAAGCCTGTGATCTTTGCATAAGTAATTTCCGGCGATTCTATGATTTTTGTAGACTACACACTTTTCTAAGTATTTTTTTTTGTCAAACAATGTCCTTTTATCATTATAAACTAATAATTTTACAAGGAAAATTTTTCAACATTTACAGAAGTTTGTACAATTACAAAGTAGTGCCTTGTCATACTTTACAAAAAAAAATTGCAGTGCAGGAACTGTCGGTATATAGGTACAAAGAATTCCTTTGTAGTATTACAAAGTTTACCTTTGTAACTTTGTAAACTAATGATATTACAATGAAAATCTTTGTAGAGTGTAGATACATGCAATTGTCGCGTTATAATTTGGCGACAGATCTATGCGTACCCATACACAGTCACTGACTTTATTGAATGTGGCAACGCTGCAAGGGAGGCCCACTGCCGGTCGCTCATTGGTAACCCTTGTCAGAGTAGACGTGTAAACGCCACTGAAACTGCATCTATACACGCTACAGAGTCTAGGGCAGTCAAGAAGTGACAAGTAGCATGTTTGCAGTGTTGCCACACTCAAGACTCCGCGGCCTTCTACTAAAGACGGCCATGCTCTGGCCCTTCGTTTCTTCGCGTCTCCCCACTTACACAGCAGTGGTAATTTTACAGTTTACCATCAATAATTGGTTATGAATTTCTTTCAGACGCACCACACGTCCTGCCAGATAACAGTAGAAGTCAGATGAGCACACAGTAACGTCCCACCCAGTCTGCTGTCCGATAGTAACGCGAAACATGTAGGTCTCTACAAATTACTAGAGAGCTGAAATATTCGCGTTTTCTTTTAGACGCAAGCTAGGATTCCAGCAACTATAGGTCTGTATCACGTTCACAATTGGCTGTGGACTTACTCGACACTTCCTGGAAGTAGTTGAGTCAATAATAAAAGTGTAGCTGAATACAGGCCGATTTCACCATGTTAGCGAGCAGCTAATAAACAGCTGCTGTCTGCACGATTACACAAATACTCTTGGAGGCTAGCCTACAAGTCAGTGAACCAGCGAATTTTTCCGACCTCTACTAATCAGCTACAATTTTATACTGCCTCGCCAAAATCAGCATACGTAGTTGAAACCACTTATAACAAAATTACTGTGTGATTTTATGATATCGGACTCCATTAATGTTTAAATAAATAATTTTCTGAAATAAATTTGAACACTCGGGCCAGAGTCCTTTAAATGTGATAAGGACTCACTGAATTCCTAGGGTAAGTAAGTGGGCCTTACCTCTCGTTGACAGAGAGGTCATTAGAGAATATTGCACACAATTTTAACACGACGAAGGGAACTAAAACAAATGTCGGGTCAGTTAGAAACGCATAACCCTTCTAATGCTAACTGCACGGAATAATTCAGAAGGAAATCAGCATCACTTTACTGGAACTGAGATATTCTAGATAAAATTTAAATGTTTTTACGTAAACCTTGTTTAAACCGCTTATTCAGGGCTCTTATTTTAAATTTATTTTTTTTTATATTTTTTATATATTATGTATTAATATTGGCTAATTTCCTAGTATATACTTCCAACCTTTTTCTACTCCCTCCAATTTTACTACAGGTAGATATTTGAATTTATTATGGCTAGAGATGGTGACATTTCGCAAATTAAATGACCTGCATTTTAGAATCAAATATCCTATGCATACTGAAGCCCTGTCTACTCGTTCACTGTCTGCTGTTCCATTGAATAGCAGCTAGTAGACAAATGGTCGGGACTTGAGTATGCATAGGATATTTGATTCTAACATGGAGGTAATTGAATCCGCGAAATTTCACCATCTCTACTTACGGGCCAGTTTTTTAAAGACAATGTTCGTACTGGTACTGGTAAGGGATTTAACAAAATTAGATAAAGAGATAAAATTAATGTTGATTAGGGCTATATAAAGAGAAGAAATTATGTGATTAATTTTTTTACTGAAAGTCATTTCAACTGTTTGATTTTATTCACAAAAATATAACATATCTTCCATAATCACGAAACTTCTCTAAACAGAAATTACTACATCAGATGTGCACTTCTTACCGATTTGAGCACAACAAGCAGAATACATTGTCTCTTACAAAACTAATGACATTGTTGAATTTCTTCGCCTGTTATAAAACTTAGGAGTAAACCTTTTAAACTAGACATGTCCACCTTATCCCATTGTAAGAAAATCTGTAAAATTTATATGTCGAGATACCAACAGAACGAGTAGAGATGATGGTATATCATGAAAATGTTTTGTACCTACATACTTTTGTAAACACTGTAGTTTCTTGTGACATGTATGATTGAATGATATATCTCTGACACAACGTAGTTGCCTGCAGACCAATAATAGGCATCAAATATTACAATATCGGGATTGTTATTGGCTCAGTCAAATAAGAGAACAGCTCTACATACAAGCGGAAGCCAGTAATCCTTACGCAAGCTGAACGTGTGTTGAAACCCAGCAAATAGTCAAGTCTTCCGCGATAAACTATCATCTCTAAGAATGAAATATTCCAGGTTTATTAATGGTCGCCTTTTAATCTAACAAATTATGGTTATAAATATCTGAAAAAATATAATAATTCGTTAGTTATTAAAGAAATTGTTCATGTGTAGCTTTCAATGGATATTAAGGATAAATCTAGGTCTAACAGTAATAAACTTGTCAGAGGCTGTTTTTCATAACTCTACAACTTCCAATAGATAACCGCAGCTATGCCAATGTTTTGAATGCAAAATTACATTGCGATTGGTATGTCTGGTTTTAATTGAAAACACACATTAACGCCTGATTTTAAGAGACACGTGTAACTTTTAAGTAAATCTGAACACATATTCCTGTGTAACTCGCCAACTTTATTTAGAAAATAATTTTATCGTATATTCAGATTTTCGTGGATATGTTTGTTCTTCAAAGCCTGCTCCTCATTAAATGTTTGCAACAGAATGTCTAATTCTCACAAATACAAAATAGCGAATATTTAACTAGTAAGCTTACAATTAATGACATAGCCTTCATAAAGAGTCAGAAGCAAGGGACTGGTTAGATCGACAATATCACGTGAACCAAGTGTCACGTCGCCTCTATGCACCAGTCACTGACCGGAAGTGCAGACTTCGCGTCGGCAACTTATCTGATCGTGGCTGTAAGCGGTCATTCTACATTCTATTGTCAGCGTATACGCAACAACATCCAATACATGTCTCTATAGTATTTTATTTGTGTCGAATTATTACATATTGAGTTACAGCAGTCTTAAAAAAATTGGTTTTCGACAATATTTGATGATTTAGAAAAAATAAATCATTTCCATAATTACGAAAGCTTACTAAAACCGGAAATGACGTCATCTTGTTTAACTTCCTTACCGATATGAACTAAACTAGCGGTATAAATTGTCCGTTTTCGAAATAACGACATTGAGAATCCTAGCCTGTTGTAGAATTAACTACCCTATCCTGAAAATATTATTTGTAAATTGACCCCACTATAAGTATAGAAGTGTCAAGATAGTATATATGGTAAAATGTTTCCCATGCCTCAATGGCAGCATTCGTGTTCATTTTCGGAAACAGTTGCCGTACTTGTATAGTACGTACATACATACTTGTACAGTTACCATACTTGTATGCTCAATGCTCAACAGTTGCTCTGTTTACAACATGAAGTATCAGTGCCCCATATTAAGTATGTGTTAAAGTGGTGGTACACTGAAATTTTTGATTATTTTAATAATTGTTATATTTGTACGAGTTATGGCTTGTTTTGTAGACACTCATGTTGACTATTTTTCACTGTATTAGCTTTCATAGTTTGTGTATTATAGCTAGAGGCACGATTATTTCGCGTATTCATCTGGTAGCAGCGTAGACTTCTCAGTCCTATACACGCACTGGCCACAGTCGAGTATTCATTGGCTTCTTAGCGTATAAGAGGATACCACATGAGTTCACGAGTTATTTCCTTATTCCTTACTGGTTTGCAGTCGTCCAATGTGTATCAAAACTACTGTTGTCCGATCACAGTAATGACAGTGAAGTATACATCATTGACGTTCAACCTGACATAGAATCAATACGCGAAATAATCGTGCCTCTAATTATAGCATCTTAGAGTAAACATTTGCATAAAACGGTTTTATGCAAGAAAGAATAACCAACTTACTTACCGAAATAAAAAAAAAAATCACACTGAAGAACAGTGACACACGCTACGACAAGACGTGTATACAAACAGCATTGACATTTTTTCTGTTAAAAAAAATTAATTTTAAATAAAAACAGTTATTTTTTTAAATTAAATTTACAAAAACTTATTAATGTCTTGTCGTATTCCGTGACAATGTTCTTTGGTTTGAATTTTTTTTTTCATTTCGGTAAGATGGTTGACTCCTCTTCCTCGCATAAAATCGGTTTATACAGTCAAACTTAAACACGCTATTATACAAAAACTATGAAAGTTAAAAAATTTTCATTCTTGTAAAAATTAGTAGCAAGTATGTCTGTATAACAAATTACCTCATGTATACACATTAAAACCATTAAAACAATAAACACATACATTAGAGTTTAGTAAGTTTTTGTGCAGTGTTGGTAGTGTCGCATCTAGGCTGCGACAGTGGCGCTCGTAGCGGCGAGGGGTTAGTGTCAACAGCTACTCTCGATACAGCGACATTGTAAATACTGGCGCGGACAGTGATTGATAGGACGCGCGCCCGACGAAAACATTCATGATGACCGCTGTGTACTTGTGAGCACGCCACATAATTACTCTTGCTTTATGTTCCCCGACGTCTTCTTGTTTGACCGGCCGGTACACGCTGCTTGCTTGCATTTTCCAACAAATGCGCCCTTCAGCAGAACAAATAAACGTTAAGTGCTGACAGCACGTGATCGTTATCATTTATTCTCCGATCGGAAGTCTATTTTTGGTGTAATGGATGGAGAAAACGAAAAAGTGGACGAACTTATGCAAATGAAGTTATTCATTTTGTTTCACTGTTATGTGTTTATAGCTCTGCGTATCGTGTCAAAAATAAAAATTTATCCACTTAATTGCCTTTAATGCAAGAACGGCTTTTTACGCACACGCGCTGAAATTTTACAATTTTTTTTTAAACACTCAGAGTGTATAAGAAAATCGTAAATGAAGTGAAGAGATTTTGGTTAGCACTAAACATATAGGTTTAAGTTTTAAAAATTTATATTAAGTAATGTATAATGTCACTACTAGCTCTGAGATTAAAAAATAAGTCACAAAAATTTGCTGCAAGTACGTAAACATAAAATAATTAAATGTAGGGAACTTCCCAATAATAGGTTATTTAATCATATTTGGTGGAACTTCAGATATTGACTTCCGAGAGCGATGAAATTCTATACATGACGCTTATTATTTAGAGGGCAATGTTTCTTTTAAGTGCCTTAAATAATTAATTGACAAAAATGACCTTAAACATGCACAGTTTGCACGAAGGAGTAATATGTATAGACGATGGTTTATCGCGGGAAAATTTGACATTCTGCTGGGTTTCAAAGCACGTTCAGCTCATGAAAAGATTACTGGCTTTTGTTTGTACATAGAGCTGTTGACCTATTTGACTACGCCGATAAGAATGTAGTTATTGTAACATTTAATGCCTATTATTGGTCTGCAGACAGAGACCTTGTGTCTGACGTATATCACCCAATCACACACGCCACAAGAAACTACAGTGTTTACAAGGGTATGTTGGCACAAACTTTTTTGTGATATACCGTAATCTCTAGTAATAATGTGTCATATATCAATGTGTTTTGAAATTCTGCGAACATCTGCCGTTTTTATCTTGAGGCCTGCGTCACTCGTGACGTCACTAGCACTTGTCGCCGGTCTATGGTGTGTGCTGTCGTCAGATAAAGTAGTCATAACAGCGCATCAACGATGGTGTCTCAGCCATCTGCTCGAGACATCACGATTAAACAAATTGTTTTGCATTTACGTCATAGTAGTTCTTTGTCGTCACAGCAGGCCAAGAACTAGACAAGGAAACAATAAAAGCAACGAGCCGAATTTGGTTGTAGTGAATATATACAGGATAAGTAAGGAAGGAGAGTGTTAAATTCACAAGATAACAGCTTAAAAAAGGAATTTAACATAATTTCCATTTTTCCGTAAAGGGAGTATCGTGGGAGAAGTGCAAGTTTTTTAAAACTTCCTTCCTTTAAATAAAATACTGATAAAATTTTGATACTAGTCAGAGTGTCGTTACTTAATGTTAAGTGTTGTTTTGTTTAATATTTTATGAAAATTATAGTTGACTAGCTGTCTCGCATGCATTGTAACGCCCGTTATATTGTATACGTACCAGTTCTGCCCCTTTACCCCCCCCCCCCCCCGGCCAAGTTGTGTCTTTTGTACTAACCACAAATAATTTTTGTTGCTCCCAATAAAGTTTTGTACAAAAAATATTTTGTAACTACAAACATTTTTGGTGAGGTCCATGTTGACAAAACATTTTGTGGCCACCACAAAACAGTTTTTTTTTGTCTGATGTGCTTATCTGCAGCTCTGATTCGTGGTCAGTGTAGGATGTTTTGTAACTCTCCTCGTCTTGAGGAGAGACGTGTAGTGTCGCAGAAACTTTGTTCATATTAGCACCGTCATATCTGTGACGTTTCCGCACAAAGACACGCTGCCAATAACCATGAAGCACACCTTCAGGTGTTCACGTACCGTAAAATGGGGTGAATAGGGACGCTGGGTGAATAGGGACAAAATTTCAAATCAAAAGTTCCAGTACACAGTCTTAAATCAGAGTTTTTCCTAAAGTTTGGCAGTTAATGATTTAACAAATAGTTATTGTACTGAAATATAATTTAATTTACAATAAAGTTCTAAGCTAGGAATCTGTTTCAAATTTTGTCCCTATTCACCCCAGCGTCCCTATTCACCCCAGCGTCCCTATTCACCCCATTTTACGGTACGTCACTGAGACAAGTAGGTGTATAATACTTTTCACCGCCGCCCAATTCTCATATGCCATCCGAGGCCGTGCAGTCACGAGACCGGGAACAGAATTTCCCATTACTCGTTGGCTGTAATCTAAAACAACCTATAGTTGCAAATCATTGAAATGGCGGCGGGGTGCGTGTATTTATTTTAGCTGGGCTCCGGACCCGTATTTAAGGGCTTGTTCCTGAGTTTTTTTTCAGGCTGGTGCCAATAACTCAAATATTTTTAACCAAAAAATTGAGTCAATGTGCAATCACACGATGCACAATACTTGTGGACGCGTTTTTTTTTTTTTTTTAATAATGTACCACTCGCCAGCAAAAAAAATAATTTCCTTCATTTTTGCTTATTTTCACGACGAAAAACATGGTACTTTGGGTAGTGAAATCTAAAAAAACCGTTTAGTATAATTCTACAAAAAAATTCAGCTACAAGTTATAACATATAAGTGTCTAAAAGGTGCAGCGAAATTTTGATATGAGTATTAGGTAGCAATAAAAAAATATATTTTCGAAATCACTGCAAAACTCCGTAACAAGTCCTTAAGGCTGGAAGGGAGTTAATGCCATAATTAATAAATTACGAGTAAGTGAATCGGCGGGGAGTGATGCTCCCACCAGCCACTAGGGCTGGAGTGATGTACTGTCGCGTTGTCTAAGTGAGGTTAGTGTTGTCGGCAAGTGTCTAGTTAGGCTCGTAGAGTATCAGAGCGTGATTTCCCTACAGCCTTGAGCGCCAGGCATATCACTGCCATTTCATCGCGAGGTTGTCTGCGAAATAAAGAAACATGTTAGTAGCACTGTCTGGCACCAAAAGTACCATGGGTAAGTGCCCTGGTCAAAGTCATGGCTAACCAGACTGTACACTGGCGTGCATCAGCCCTTCGAAGACTTCATCGCTGCCGAGTGCAAGGGCAAGTGGTTGTCTTAGGAACTATGTACTAGGCCAGAAGGACCTTCGTCAATTTTTTTTAAAGATTATTATTTATTATTACATCCAGAAGAGAAAGTTGTGTACTTCGGACGTCCAACTGGCAGGGACCTGAAAAATTCGCGTTTTCTTTTAGGGACAAGCTAGAATTTCAGCAACTGTACGTTGGTGTCACTTTCGCGATTATCTTTTGATTTACTTGACACCTCCTGGAAGTCTCTGAGCCAATAATGGAAATGAAACTAATGCACACCTATATTACTTTAACTTTACAGTTCACATATATTCTTGCAGGTTAGCCTACAGGTCAGTGAACTTGCGAATTTTTCCGGTCTCTAACAATCACTAGAGGTACGTAAATTTCGCGGATTCATCTGACAGCAGCCTAGACTTGTCAGTCCTATACACCCACTGGCCACAATCGATTATCTATTGGCTTATAACCGTACAAGCAGGTAGCAAGCGATAGCACTACGCATTATTTCCTTATTTACTACTGGCTTGCAGTATTCAAACGCGTTTCATAACAGCCGCCAGCAAGTCACAGACATGACAATGAAGTATACATAATTGGCGTTCAACCTGGCCTGGAATGTATCTGCGAAATTTACGTACCTCTAACAATCACTGAAGCAGCAGCTGACGAACAAGTTGCGAAGAGCAGAGTTTATACAGGAATGTGGAGTCCATCCAGCAGGTCGCTGAACCGGTGATTTTTACGGGTAGCTCTCTCTCTCTCTCTCTCTCTCTCTCTCTCTCTCTCTCTCTCTCTCTATATATATATATATATATATATATATATATATATATATATATATATATATATATATATATATATGAAGGCTATACTATACTCTATACATTTAGTTTTGGAACCCAAATCTTACTGAGACACTCGGTTATGTTTATATGCCGCTTCTTCGTTTTGTAATAGAGTTAATTTGGGTTAACCTGACATCTTTATGTTACTATATTTACATAATATAAAATTATTTGTGAAAAACAGAAATGTTTAAAACACTGTGCATTGTGGTTTTTGATTTTATAGTTTTCTAGTATGAGTGAAACAAAATTCTGGTAATAAATATTTTTTTTAAAATACCACGTTTTTCAAACGGACTACAGCGCATAACATATTTTTCTCAAGTGGAAATACTTGCACGATTTAAAACGAAAAACTTGGGGCGCATGTAATATAATAATAGTTAGAAGTGAAGAGAGTATATGTTATGAAAACTAACACAACAGTTCATTTCTTGTGCAGTGCAATAAAATTGTTAGTAAGTTAGGAGATGTATTCACGCATCAGTTATCTATTGCATGCCAACACGTTTTTTACTTTAAATCTTACAAATATTTTCTTAACAGAAATTGTTTTATACATTTTAGTCCGTTTGATATGTTGTAAAATATTTTATTATTATAAATATCATAGCCTGAAACAAAAATAACACACGCCCAAAAGCGAAAATACTTTAAACACCACCAAACCAAACAAAGCTAAAACCTATTACTATTTTATATAAATTGTTGTTATTGCGTCAAAAATTTGAACTAAAAAACAAGTGATAAGGTACTTTTATACAACTTTGCTTCTGATATGAGTAATCTCATCATATACTTCTTTGTATTATTATTTTTACAATATCATAAGTATTATCAGTTTGTAACTGCCTCGTTGTACGTTAAGGCCATGGCTCTCTTGTTATTACTTTTTTAGCGACATTAATTTTATGACGCCTAAACAAGAGAAGATATCAAAAATTTGTTTGGCAATTTTGTTTAAAATTGTCTTGTCTATATTGGTTGCTTTTTCGAGGAAGTTAATTATATGATTTTAGTTACTTATGCAACTAACAAAATTCTGGTTGATTGACATTTAGTCGAAACTGTGCAATTTCTTGTATAAAAAAAATTGCTATCACTGAAAAAATAAATTAAAAAAAAAAGCAGCCACAAAGGTTTTTGATATCTGCTCTCGTTTAAGCTTTAATAAATAACTATCGCAAAAATAGTACAAATAAGAGAGCTTGGCATTTTAAATTGCGGCGTTATGTATGGTTCGATTATTTGGATGAAATGTTGCATACTTTTGAGTAGTTGTCAAGAAATTACAATCTTAAATACGACAGTAAATAAACACATTAGAACGTATCGCTGCTGTGAAGCTGGTCGATGTAGAAGCAATCTCTGAGAGCATGTCTGAAACAATATTCATGAGCAAGGACTGGAGTACCCAGTGCTAGTGACGAAACGCGTACTTGAAGCGCTAAGGGGCTATCAGGGCAGGCACTCGCGCAAACATAAACATCCACTCACGCGCCTATAGCTGATCTGCGAGGCCGCGTGTTTGTGTTTACGTTCCCAATGTTGGCAGTTCGCTGTTCCGGGAAGGGGCTCCGTGGCGTCAAGCTGTCAGCCCTTTGATTGTTCAAGTGCTGGCGACGGGTACAGACGGCTTTGCTCTGCCTGAGTAACCACAATGTATTTCCGCGGTCACAAAATACCTGTACAAATTTGCTGTGTTTATTACTTCCAATATTTAAGTTACAGACAAAAATTAGTTACAGAAATGAATTTTTACATAACAAACCGAAACTATGCGAAAGTTTTTTATTTATTTATTTATTTTTTTTAGGATTGGCACTGTGTGGTGATTCTCAGATTCCAAGTTGCCAATGAAGTACAAGTAAGGTGGTTGATCAGATTTTTTGAAATAAACATATAAAACGTGTCATGTTTTTTTTTCTGCCGAGACTAATCTGTTATACACAACTAAAATTTTATCAGAAACTATACACACACATGTATATATATATATATATATATATATATATATATATATATATATATATATATATATATATATATATATATATATATATATATATATAATTATTATTTTCATTGAAGAATTCTGATAGTAAATGGAATACGTTAAGAAATTACTCAATTCAATCAACTTTGCTTTGGGTACAATTCAATCAACTTTGTTTTGGGTTCTTCTTGTTCCAATAGCCTTTTATTCTTTTCGAGAAATCTTGTTTACGTTCTTTTGACCACTTTGGTCTGTAACTGTTTTTGTCTTAATTGCTCTGGTGTGACTTCCCAATCGTCTACTTCATGTCTGAAGGTGTCTTTTTTTTTTAGAATGTCGGATGATCTAATATTTGCTCTTTTGAGGTCCTTTCGAATTTCATTGAGCCATGGGCTGAGTTTTTAAGCGAATGTTATATAATCTATTATTTTCTTGTCAATAAATTTTGTGGTATAATCTGTTGAGATGACCGAAGAATTTCATTCGCCCTTCTTTAATGTCTTTCTCGATGTTTTTCAGAAATGTTTGGTTGTTTTGATTGATTGTACCCTGTCTTGGTCCTAGAGTTTTTCTAATGATTTTTCTCTCTTCTTTTATGATTTCTTCAAGTTTGCGTGTTCTATTGAGCATCAGTGTTTCGCTAGGGAAAAGGACTGCCGGTTTTATGACTGTGTTGTAGTGCCGAATTTTGGTATTCTTGACATGGATTTCTTGTTGTAGAGGTTTTCGACAAACTATAACGCTTTTTTTATTTTACGGAGCCAATATTACTGTGAAATTTTTCAAGGCCTGTTTGTTCGGTGAATTCTCCGAGATACTTAAAGTATTGGACCCTGCTGCTTTTTATTTTTATAATTTTTATTTTACAATTATGGCTGATCTTTACAACAGAGTGTATCAAAAGGCTGGGTAAAGGATCAGCTTTCACTCTGTCGCAGTGGTCGGTTACAGAGAATCCAAAAACTTTAGGAGCGAAGTGGAAAGGAATACCACGATTAATACCGGCCTTGTACTGTTAACACTTTCAATAGTGGCAGTATCATTGTGGCATATCTATTAGACGAGACTTTGTGTTTCCTAGTTTATATGCGGTTTTATACTATCATCTAATGTCTTGCACTAGACTAACCGTGACATTGGTTTATAAAACCTTCTATTGGATCAGAGAGTGTTGGGTTTGAATTTTACTTGCAGCTAACAATTGAGTTGTAAAATTTCAAAGAGTTTCTTTGTAATTTTACAAAATCTTGTAAAAGTACAGAGATTTCCGATGTAAAATTTTTTGTTTGTAAACTTGAAACAATTTTCTTTCTAAAAAAAAAAACTTTCTAAATCACACTAGTTTACCAAAATCACGGTCTTGTGATTCTTTAAGTATACACAAACCACATCATCATCGTCTGGTATGCATTTTGCTAGAATAGAGTGAATATTCATATTTATTACTGACAACAAAATTTAAAAAAATAAACTGTACATTGAACATGTACGATCAAGAAATAGTTTCGATGGTCCAGGGATAAGGTGCGCGGTGATCAAGTACGAGGATGAAGGTTCGAATCGTAATGCATCCATAAGTTTTTTCTTTAAATTTACACATTAGTCCTACTGGTGCACACCACACTGGACACGCCCACTGGGCTGTGCAACATCCCTTACTATTATGCTTACAGATAATAGGATGCCGAGCATGACAGTTTCACAACGATGGTGGAAGCGCCTTAAGCTCCTCACCTCTTGCAGCTAAGCCACCATCCCCCAAATTAACAAATTAATAATTTAGTCAAATAATTAATTTAATTAACTACCCGGCGCCTCCACCACTGTTGCGAAACTGTTATTTTACTAATATGTTTTAGTCATGTTTTATAGTGGTTGGGTGGCTGTAGTCAAGAGGTAGGTAATTTATACTGAAACTATTTAAGTGCTTAAGTTAAGGGTGAGGGTTACTGTTAAATGAAATATTTTAATCTGATTACGGTGGATTTACTTTACAAGTTTAGATTACAGAATACTACAATGCTATACTAATTACATAACTTAGATAGGAGGGGAGCGGCTGTTTATTTAGTTAAGTTACGTTTATACTCTATGATGGGTGGCCCTTCGAACATCTTAGACCTCACCGTTAGCATGATGCCGGAGGCTGACGATGTATGTGCTCGGCTATCGACAGACGGCGGCACGTCGTGTGTCTTGCTCAGGACCATCCTGGCGAGGTGGTGACGCCTGGAAGGCTTGACGGAGACAGACAGCGATTCCCCCCGATACTTTGCATTATATTACCACACTTCAGTGCAGGTGGGGAGAACCACTAAGGCCCTTGTGCACCACTGATCTGATTGCACTGCCGTCGTCGCTATCCCGTCCTCCAGGCTCTTGGCAATCGTAGCAGCACTAATCTAAGGATCCACCCCCCTCTCTTTTACTAATATTATATGATTTATAAGCAATCCTGCACATTTCTTCCAGCATGGAGACTTTTATTTTACATTTACGAAGATCTTACATTCGTGGCAGTAAAGTTTGTGAATAACATTTGCGAGACAATGGTATGATATCCTTACAAGTTTTTTCTTTATTGTACTTCAGAGGAAATAAAATTTTCATTGCAGGTAAGTAAAGACACGCACATTTCAAGAATTCATTTGGAGGGATGTTAGATTTCAAACTCACTTAATAGTTGTTTTTTTCTGCGATTGGATAACTGTTTATTGAACACGTTCTTGCATACTCTGAATAACAAACCTCCATAAAAACTATCTGATCCCGTGCTGTCTTGTCAAATATCCCATCTGGAGGTGCATCACATAACCAAATGTTCAACTGACCGAAAAATTTTCGAGTCACTCCCTTTTGCCCCTTTTAGCCAATTGTAACAGAGCTATCCCCGGCTCTTCTACAAGTTTTAGGGTTTCTTATAATACTGACAAATGTAAAGCGGGTTATCTATTTTCCAACCAATGAGATCTGTTTAGGCCTAGTCTGAGAAGACTTCTGCACAGGAATACGGAGAAGAAAACGTAAAATTAAAGCGTTTTCGATCACCTGAGGTTAAGTTACGTAAGTTTAAATTATTTACGTTAAGATATGATAGGTTAGGTTCAACATTAGGTTAGATGAGCATTCGAAAAGTTTATGCCACTCACTTGAGCGGGAGCCAATGTACAAGTAACTGAGGATAGAGTGTAAATAGGTTGATAAACCCACGAATTTTCCTTGTCTCCAGGTATAAGCCCGAGCAATACTCTAGCATAAACTTCAAAGTGTTGATAGCATAAATATTTTCCAATAGTAAGCATTTTAATTTCTTAACACTTTGAATGTGTCCGAGTGTTGCTCGTACTTTACTTTCATGTTAATATCGCTGTCTCTGAAGAAAAAAACTTGCAAGGCAGTAGATGTATTGTCTCGCTAATGTTCACTAGTATCCTACAAGAACACTACAGCCGAGTCAACAATTACATTGATTTTTTCTTACATAATAAATAAATATTCTCATGCGATGAATAAGATTTATATATAACAGTAATTATTAATTGGTACACAACCAACTAGATACACAAATATTAGAAAGGCAGCGAATAATGTACGTTACATAATACAGAAGATGTGTTTAGTGCTGTCAGGACTAAATAGGTAAGGAAAAGCATGAATATTTCGCGTATTTATTCAGCAGGCAGCAGCCAAGACTTCACAGTCCTACACACATAGGCCAAAGTCTAATAAGCGGGTAGCGCATCGTTGTCTCCTCCAATAATTTATTTATTACCGGTGTATTAAAACAACGTTCGTCTAATCAAAGAAGTTATGGAGAAGAATACGTTATTGACGTCAAAAATAACCTAGAATATATGCCCGAAATACTCGAACCTCTACCAATAGGACAGCGGTGTGTGAATATACAGAGACCAATGAATCTGGAGTCCTTGAAGTGTTGCATATTGTAAACTGACCATGTATTGAGATATATACCTTACTATTGTGATAAACCACTTTGTTGGCTTCACAAAATTGGGAAGGATCCGTACACTGAGTTCACTAGGCATGTGTAGTTTTGGTAAGAGTAAAATTTTTAACGTCTGTTACTGAAGTTCGAAGCCTTAGTACTATGAAATAAGGTATGTTTACCCTGTAGGTGACTTACAGTACATATATCCTAACCAAAGTATGTTACAACTTTACTTTATTATATAACTGTTTTAGTTTCTTCATAATGCAGAAAAAACTGATGAGGTAGAACTAAAAGTCAGGCGACATATTGGCTTGTGTCAAGTCACGCCCACCTCGGGAGTCACGATTGTAAAGTTGTTATCTTCGGAGAGCTGCATATTCATGTGGCGTGCACGGATCTCCCGGGAAATGGAGTTTCGGCCCAAGGCAAAGCAGGGGAGTCGCACCCAACAAAGCACGACACTTCTCACCTCCCCCCCCTCACACCACCACCTCCAGAGCAAACACGGGCAAAAGGCCCGGGGAAAAAATATAATAAAAATGCATGAATCTGGGAATTTCGGCTGACGGGCCGAGGATTGATGGGGGCCGGCGGCGCGCGCAGATTAGTCTCGCAATGAGTTAATCGCGGGAGAGAGAGCCGGCAGATGTTGGTCGCAGGCTGCTGGGGAATTGCCGACAGACGAGCGCGTCGCAGTTTCCCTGGTTTCTGAGCTCTGCAGGGGAAATTGCCGTACATGTACAGTACAGTATTTCAAAGAGATTCACATATGCTCACAGTAAAAAAAAAAAATATGTGTAAACTTACCATACCGATGTAGGAGTGTTAAGAAAGTGCACAGAGAAAATGGTTTGCTGCAGTTAACCATACGTAAGTTTGTGTATGGCGAAACAAAAATATATTTCATCCAACAAATTTTTTGTTGGCTGAACAGTCTCTGAAAGAGTAACACATTGGTTTTGTTGGTCTAACAAAATTCACGTTTAACAGGACTAAACCCTCCTGTTGAGGTAACAAAACCAGCCAGGCAACCATATATTTGGTTGATTCAACGTTTACACGGTTGTTTCGTCGTATACGAATGTACGGTCGACTCAACGAAACTTTTTTCTCTGTGTAGGTAAGGCTTTGTTTCCCATACATGAAGCGTAGCAATCCTAAACATTTTTGGAAACAATGAAATGCATGCTGGTGTAACCAAACTAGTCCAGTAACAATACTCAACATTTGCTTTTTTTACAATCTTGGGCCACGGTGGTCGAATGGTCAGGCAGAACAGGATTTCGTTTTAAATTTCCTCGCAGAGTTTAAAAATGATGACGGAAGTTTGGTTTTATTTTATAATCTCCCACACAACGTGACTTATTCTTCATTCCTCAGCATCAGTTATGTTGTTGGTTAGTTCTAATATTATTCCTAGTCGCACATCAGCATTTTAGTGAACTATACATCAACTACAAAATCTACACAAAAATTGATCTTGTGGTTCATCTAATAGCAGACAGAAAATGTGAATCTGTTAATCGTTCACAATACATATTTTAAAATTACTTTTTCTTCCTCAAGTTAGTATGACACATGCAAAACTCAAAATTACTGAACTATTTGCGTTAAGTTACGCACTTAAAGTGTATTTTAAAGTAAACTACGAAACACACAATAAAACTGTCTGAAACTGTCATAAATGAGACTTGACTCTTCAAGGGCGCAGTCTGAACCACGTGGCATCACTGTGTTAGCCAGCAGCCAATGACCAGTCGTTGTCTGCTAGAGTAGAAGACAGGTCAGCGAACACACTATTTGTTTTCCGGTCACTGCCAATGTTAACGCGCCCAAGTGAGGAAAAATCGTAATTTTATGTTTGTATGAAATAATGTTAGTTTTGCAGACGTTACTTTGACGTTCTCTCACGAAAAAAAATAATAAACTCAGCCAGTTTCCCATAATGGCGTTTCAAAGTCAAAATTTGCACGTTTTTAGTTCCTTTAAGCCGCAAAAACTAATTAACATAAATAAACTAAAAAATCCTCGCTGAAACTACATATCACGGGCTTCTGCTTAACATAATTTTAAAATACATTACAAAATTTTTTTTGTATAAAAATATCGAAAAAAGGGCAAAAAAATTCAGATTTCAGAAATTTTTTTAAATACGAAAATATGTTGTAATAGATTTTAAAACATGTCATGTAGTAGCCTGTGTTTCAGTGTGAATTTTTAAAATGTATTTATGTTCATTGGTTTTTGCAGTTTATGGGGCTTATTCATAGTCGTTTTTGACCCGGACTAGTGCGGGATTATCGTCGGACTAATTTTTGTCTTATTCATAGACGCGGACTATATCTAGTCCGACTTTACTTGCCGTTTATGAATAAGGTAACACTTGGTCCGGACTATAGGACCAACCATGGACTAACTGGCACAAGATGATCTCAGGATCATCTCGGAACTATCTCACGACTATGAATAAGGCCCTATAAGAACTAAAAAAGTGCCAATTTTGACTTTGAAGTGCCGTTATGGAAAAACTGATTCAGCTATATTTTTTTTTGTGAGAGGAAAATATACTCACAAGTAACGTCTGCACAGCTAAAACTGTTTCATACAAATATAAAATTACGATTTTTTCCCCTCTAAAACAACCTTTAAGTAAAGTGTTATAAAATAGTTGTCGCTTGAACAAACTTGAGCGATATTGTTTCATGGTGGAGGCATCCACAGTGCGATGAAGTTAATGACAGTATGGAGCCATAACTCGGCACACTTGTCCAGGGGTGAGAAGGGTGGAAGAGTGGTGTGCCAGGGGGTGAGTGTGAGATGGGGTGAAGTGACCGGCAGCTCTTCGCCTTCCCCACCCTCTTCCTTCACCCTCCTACATTTTCCTTGCCTCATCCATCACGGCTCCCGTCCACCCTACGCGCACATGCATTTTCATGACGACTGGAGATATTATTTCGTTACATTTCAGGCTCGACTCCCTCGTCAACCTTCCTCCCCTACACTCCTGTGTTACCAACCCCCTCCCCTCGCCACGGGCATTTCCAATCACCCCTCTGGCCTTCCTACCCAGCGACAACAAAAACTGCCGTCCGCGCCAGCCAATCGAGTTGCTTGAGACGTTTCTTGTCGCCGGGGGGAGCGGTGTGCCTCTGGTTCTTTGTCGCGAGACGTGAACCGAGCTGAAGACGCTGTATAGGTGATTCACGATAAACTGAGCACTTGTTAAATCCTTGTTACTTTTTGTCATACAATAATTTTAAGTTTCTTGCCTCTTTTTAATAGAAACAAAACAACCTACGTAACAAGCAAAGTGCATAGATTGCACTGTATTCATAACATCTCGGTTACAATAAATATTTTTTAAATATTATTTTAGACAAGGTAGTCATCAAAAGTGCCTACCTTATAGCGAACTAACTATACATATCTGCCTGCTACGTGTTCCTTTCACATCACCTTAGCCTGCAACCCGCGGTACACCTGAGGCGCTCGCAGTAAGGGTGAAGAGGTTTTGGTCAGCGCTTAACATCGAGGTCTTTAGCGCTGGTAAGGGGTGATATGATGTATGGAGCAGCGCCGGAATGAATGGGCGAGGGAAACAGGAGATCCCCGAGAAAACCCGACTACCATCGGCATCGTCCGGCACGATTCCCACATGCGAAAATCCGGGGTCCGACCCCGCCGGGAATCGAACCCGGGATCGCCTTGGTGGGAGGTGAGGGGTCTGACCCTCTGCCACCGCGACCCCGCGCTCGCAGTAAGACGCGTATATAAAGTGAGCACTCAAAAAAGTCTTGCTAAAGTTCTATTTTCAGTTTTTGGTATCTTTCCGCGCGTAACGGCTGACGACGGGAAATGTCTAACCTATCTGGACACGTCACTTGATGTTTGCGCGTGAAAGATAAATTGTGCAGTCTGTATGAATAGATACAGTTTAGTAAATAATAGTTTATTAATTATATAAAATACAATTTAGTCGATTTCGGTTGATTTGGTTTCTGTATTGTTAAATTTAAATGGGAAAGCACACGGGACTATATTGCGTAATTACGATGCCAACCATACCAGCAGTAATGAAACTATAGTTAATGTTGAATTATATGCAGGAACTGCTAGAGATATTTTTCAAAGGTTAAATTTTTAGTGCTCACATTATCGCGAATGACCTATACAAAAGAAACCGTTTGCTTCAGTCAACCATACATACGTTTGTATATGGCGAAACAAATATGCATTCTAGCCGACCTAACTACTGAAAAATCAGTAAAAGAACGTTATAAATTGACTTTGCTGTTCTAACAAAATGTGTGTTGAACAGGTAGGTCTATAACCCTCCTGTTGATGAAACAACAACCAGTCAACCATAAATTTAGTTGTTTCAACGTTTTCACGATTGTTACGTCATATACTAAAGTATATACGGTAGACTGTACCAAACATTTTTCTCGCTTGCAAATTTCGCGTTATTATTTGGCAACAGGTTGGGATTTTCTGGCATATACTCACCCGAATACACTCCGTGCCTTTATTGCTCCTGATCCTTGTATCTTTGTGTGCCCGCACACAACAGGATAATGGACATTTTACATGTGACCTTATGTCATTGGTTCACTAAGTCCTTCAGGCACCACTCACAAACTGTCGGCCAATAGCAGAAGTCACATTTACTTGGAGTCCAGGCTGTTGTCAGATAACAACACGATACCAATTGAATGTTGCCTTAGGTACCCGAATTCTGGTATTTGTACCAGATTATCACACACACAGCTCTCTCTCTCTCTTGGTCCCAGATCTTTTCATCCTGGTACTCTAAAATACCAGAATTTTAATTTCCAAATAAACAATCAAATTTACTGTTGCTTTGAAAATTATTTCATTAGCCGTTATATACTCTGACTCATTGACTTACGTTTTAAAGTAATTATTGCATTACAAACCCCATTTTAATTGTGATTAGGCCGCCGCCATTCTTTCAAAAATATAAACCACAAAAATTGTTATGCATGTGTACCATAATTTTTTAAAGAATACCTGCCAGTTTTGTTTTGTCAGGTACCAGAATTGCATTTTCTTAATCTGGAAACACTGTATACACCGGCCGTAAACGATTAAACACTGGCGTCTAACTGCGCTAACAGGTAGCACGTGATAGTCCGGTGAATTTTTTTTTATTATTGGCTTGCAGTCGAGAAAGTCGTGTCAAAATAATCAGCGCCCAATTACAGAAGTGACAATTAAGTTATGTTATTAGTGTTCGATCTGACCTGAAGGAAATCAGCGAATTTCACGTATTTCTAAAACAACACGTAACCCGCTGGAAAATAAGTGAGGCGAAGAGATAATCGCCAGCGGCACAGGTCATGACATCTTATTCACACAGCATAGCCATATTATTAAATAAAATATAAAAGAGTGCAGATACCTAAAAACTGTCTCCCAGCTTTCTTGAAAATTGTGTTTACTACATTAACTGTTATTTCTAGACAATACTTAATGATTTTAGCTAGTAATTTAGCTATGTAAATCATTTTATCAACTAATTAGAAGAAATGACATATTTTATGTAAATAATTTAGAAGGCATAGCAAGTAGACTACTATTTATTTACGTCTTATTTTTAAAATCGGTGATGTTAATGCGTAACCGTCTTGTCTTAACACTAAACCACTAAACGATAGCAAAAAAACAGAAAATACAACAGTTACTAGGCTGATAAAAATAACATAATATAAATTTATAATAAATATGAATCTAAAAAGCAGATACATTACCTTATAATATTAGATTAAATTTACGTTATGTACTTTAACGTTTTTAGAAATTAGCAGCTAAAATCTGCATCTCAACAAATGAATAAACAAGAAAAATTTATCAACCTGAATAACAATTAACTGTAACTTATTATAAAAATATTAGACTAGTTATTATAATCTAAACTGTTATCTACAGCTCAAAGAATAAAGAAGGAAAAACAATAAAAGCTAAGGCCAGTAAAATATAATACAAATTTAAACATGTCCACTCACGCGTGCACACACACCTATACACACAATATCGTCCACTGTTCACATTGAACTAAATTATTTATATTTATGACTGGTCTGTTGATGATAATTTGTTTTCAGCCATGGGACTTATATGGACCTCAGGGAGATCCCTTAGCTTCAAATTTGGAATTTTTTTAATACTGCAGTATTTTGTTTGTGTACATGTACATTTACCGAAGTATTAGTTTTAAATATGTAATACGTTTGTTGGTTCTCGTTATTTGTGCATCTCCATGACACTAAAATGGAGTCTGCCATAACAGCAAAAAACATTTCCAATAAACCAAAATGCTGTCGCTAGTAATATCTACAAATTAACATAATGAAAAACTTACGTATGGGCACTCTTCACTGTTACTACTGGGGAGTATTTCCCTTGGAATAGTGCCTACACCACAATTACGAAAGACGGTTTTTGACAGCTTTCTTTCTGGAATAGCACCCGTAAACCGGATTGAAATTTCCCCCCTGAAACTCATGGCAATTGCAGCGGAGAAAATTGTAGAAATCTGACCTTCATGACTGATACACGTGTCAACACGGCAGCCAACTCGCTAATGACGATAGCTGGAAAGGGTACTAAACTGGTTGCGTTCTTTCCTCTGAGTAGGGGCGGATATGACTGACTTCTAGTCTTAGGGTGGACTTACAATAAAAATAAGTATTGTATGAGAAGGGGGGGGGGATAGAGCCCAGAGAATGTCCATTGACCAGCGACGTCATCCGGCACGATTCTCACACGCAAACATTCCCGTCTAGGGTCGAACCAGAATCGCCATGGTGGAAGTGAATGGTCTGACCACTCGACCTACACGGCCACATTTACTGTAGAAGCATAAGCGTTGCAGTAAGCCTTTGTCGCGTACACGGAAGTACACGTTAAGGAAAAACAGTTCATAATAAAATCAATAAGTCATAATTCCAACCAGTGAAACCCTGGACAATACTGACATCAGTTGTTGTTGATGTGAACTTCATATTTGATAGTCAAGTATTGTTTGACAGACTTTTGGTAAATCATCGTGTTCAGTATTTTCATTTAGACAGGGATCGGTGAGAATAGATGGAGAACTAATAGATCTAGCTTTGTTTAAAGTTTTGACGGTTGATGCTATTTCTCTGTGTATTACATGGGTAATGTTTTGCTCTGATTGGCAGCTTCCCCAGAGCCTTTGCTTAAGATATAAAATATAACTGCTTCGTTTAACGCTCAAGGAAACACCACCCATGCACACGACTTGTTAGTTATATTGAAAACCATCCCATTGAACAACGTACTTTCAGATTTTGAGTGAACGTCATAACGCATAGTTAAAACTTAAGCTTTCAATTATAAAGCCACCCTTAGGCAAGGTCTGATATATAAAGGGGTTTTGTTATGTAGTTAACTTTCTGGTCGGCTGGAGCGTGTTCGCTGTGGTTGGGCGTATCCCGGCTCTGCACTTAATGGTTGGCGGAACCGGGTAGGGTCTAAATGCTAAGTAAAATGTTATACTCGCCAACAAAACTGACGACAATAGTATATTATTACAAACATCGAGGTTTTCCGAAGTTTATCCGACCTAAACGCTATTTTGTTTCCAAACGTCTTCACGTGTACATTGCCGCATTATTATACACGCCAATTGTAACTAGCATCATAGCCCAGTGTTTATGCGCGTAGTCTGTTGACCCAACGCCTGGATTTAATTCTAGGTTAAATCAACTACGGAAACAAACTTACCGTAAAGTGAGGATACGTTGCACCCCCATGGGTAACTTTGCACCATTAGATTTATTTCGTTGGAATTCCAGGATAATAGTCACTCTAAAGTATTGATTATTATTAAAGCTATCAATGGCAAAGTCTTCAACAATTAACGATTCTGCAAACCTTAACTTACAAAAATATGTAGTGAAAAGAAACCCCAAAATTAGGCTTTATGGTATTTAAAATTATTTCAAACAGCAAAATATGTACAAACATTTAACACACGTAAAATTCTTGTATGTAGACTAAACTAGAAAGCATTTCGTTCACCGAAAGGTGCAACAATTATTATTGAACTGCACATTCATACTAAGACGCCCCAAAAAACTGTTATGTTTGTAATTCGTACCTATTGTAAGAATCGTTCAAAGATCACATAGGCTATTAAAGACTGTTTATCGTAAACTTAACACTTTTCGAGGCTGTTTCGGCAAGTATTAACCAATAAAAACGTATTTTGCGGTGGTTTCAGACGTTTGTTTTTTAGAGTGATGACATTTTATGTGCTCTGTTTATTATTTAAACTGAATAATTTATATAATGAAGAGCACGGTAGAAAAAATCTGACAAACACTATGCCGTGAACTCCATATACGTATTTAACTCTAAGAGTGGCATCCGTAAAAATTGTTTTTGAAATTCTTGTAACAAAAATATGATAAATTAAGTATGCAGGAACAATAACATTCAGTTAATTAATTAAATTGTCTCGTCTTGAATATAAAATGTGGGTGACTCATTGCTGATTAAATTACTGATTCTTTTTTAGATAAAAAGAGGAATTATTTTAATGCGTGACTGTCATGCCATTAAATTAAAAAATGTACACAGTGTAGAAACAAAATAAAAGAATAATATCTGAAGATAGAGTGTGCGTATCGAAGATCGTGTTTCCGACAAGTGCGTACGGGAGAGTTTGTAAAACATGTCCCTATATCCTGCACGCTATTTTCCATTAGGGAAATTGACTGTGGTGTGGAAAAACTCTCATTTCCCTCCTGTCACCACACCCGCTGCTGTCCTCCGTTCTTACGAAGACTTTCCACACAGGCTAGGGAAAACAGATCAAAAAGATAAGATAGTCGATATTCGTCGAGTAAAACATATCCAGGTGTTTTATGCTATTATCCCAAAAGCATTACAAATGCGACACTAACAAATTAATTTTCCTGCCAATAAACGAAGAGACTTGTGTAGTGTCAGGGCGGTTGTGACGTGTTGTCATATTTTAATAAACTTTTAATAAATTGTATTGCAGGATAAACAGGACACAACCCGAATTATAATTTTGTTGTGTTGCAATGTTGGTGACACTAGCTCGTTCCTACAACTTACAGTTAGAAGTATTTATCGAACTGTATCATGCAATATTCGAAATATATTCTCGAAACATAAATAAAACAACATACTACGAAATTTCAAAATATTCAAAGAAGAACATAAAAAGCTATACTTTGGTGTATCTTTTTAGAATAAAGTATTCATTAAACGTGCATAAATAAAAGATGTTGTGGTATCAGTCTCGTATAGTCATTGAACGGTACACCTTATTTAGTCAAATTCTCAGCCCATTACAATACGAAGAACTTTATTTCTAAGCCAAATAATTTCTAATTTTATTGTACAACCAGTCCTTTCGGTGAGAAACGTAATATTTTTTACGCGCACATGCAATTACACATAAAACACTATGGAGTGATGATGGATTTACACGATTGGAACACCAAAACGAAAAGGAACGTTAGTTACTGTAAAAAAATGTTCTTTTAAAAAAGCCAAATAAATAATTTCCTTGTATTGTTTAGGCATGAAAAATAATTTTATTCTTAATAATCACGAAAATAATAACCTCGTGTTCAAATATCGCGATGACTTTCTGCCACATACCGTCCATTGTTTGTGTGTTGTTAGTCGTTATTACAGGTTTCATACGATCTCCAGTTCTCAATATTAATGTAATAATGTATGCGCGTATTTTTATGTGCAAAGAGGGATTAAGATTTTAACTAAGAGGGAATAGTTGGATTTTTTTTTTACTTAACGCAAGCATCAGCTATCCTGTAGTATAGACTATATTTCTCTTGTAAAATTCTAAACGATAATATCAGTTTTTATTCGTACTTATAGAATGGTTACACTGTTAGAAAATTCCGTGTCATTACGGAAAGTAACGGTTAAAAATAGCCAGAAATCATCGTAAAATTACGGACATTAAGTTTTCTTAATTAAGAATTTGGCGTAATTTTATTTATGTTCATTCTACAAGGACTTTAAACATAAGTTATTAAGTAACTACATTTAACACAAGAAGTATAAATCAAAATTATTTATAATATATATGTTAATCATAAAACCAACTTCAAGATACTGAAAGTTTGTTTGCCTGTAAAAACTGATTAAGTGTTATTTCCCTAGACCGAAACAACTAAACGGAGGGAATTTAGTATATTTTTCAGTAAAATTGTATGTGAATTAACGAAGATTCAACATTGAAATTTTGCACACTTAAGTACGTTGCTATTAATCATGATTCTTTATTATTGTGAGATTTCAACTGTTCCCCCAGCACCGGTGTTGATGTGTATGTATGAAACTATTCATTTTATATGTATTTCCTTAGCACGTGAATACGTCGATGTGGTAAGTGGAAAACATTTTTTTACCAGTCTGAAAAAAAAATGTTCTTTCTACGCTTTTGAATACTACTTTTTGGAAAACAGTCAACAAAGAGATTTTCTTTGTAATACTGCAAGTAAAGCATTCTGTGTATTCACCGCATATTTATTTTAAATACACCAAATAAATATACGGTGCGTAATATCTCCGCGTTTACAACAGACATTTTTTTCAAATGTTGGTTAAACTACAGTATTAGGTTTTCAGAGTTTATTCTAAACGTGTTGAAAAACTTCTCACGGCTAAATATGGAGATCGATGGTGCGGGAAAAATCGACAGTTTTTTAGGTTCAAGTGCAGTATGTAGGCACGTCCAACTTTCTTTTTCGTTATTCATGTGTTCACATTTGCTTCTGCCAGTAAGACTTCTAATACTTTACTAGTGAATTCTGTTATTCAACCAGAAGCAGTTAAAAACCGCGCCAAATAATCGCCGTCCAATTAAGTAAGTGGTAACAAGGTACAGAGTTTTAGGAAATTTTGTGGCACCCAACATTTTCGAGATCCACATTCTATGCTGTTTATTTGCACTCTATAAAACTGACATGGTAACATTTATTTTTCATCATTATTGTCTCTGATAAATATAAATTAACTTGGAAAAATGTTAACTGAACAGTGCAGCCAGCTGGGATAAAACTCGCCACCTCCGAGATGTTAGTTAAACACGCTACCACGGGAAATACCACGCTCAGTTCTACCCACGATATACCGATACATATTTTATTACGTTCATGTCACGAAGCCATTGTTCGCAGGCGAGCGTTTAACAGAACCTACGACACCATCTGTGTCATTAATAGACTGCGTGACAAGCATCGCGTCTGTCGGCATTAACTGCTCCTTTGCGTCATATTCGTACATCGAAAAATGTGTTTTTTTCCTAAATTGGTTTTCCTGACATAATTTAGTGATTTTACCTCAGTTAAGGTACACGTTTAAGATTTTCACTTCTGTCTTTAAATGACTCTCTGAAAGGAATTTTTTTAATGTAAGTAGTATAAATCTGTCTTTTTTTATTCATTCACTTGATTGTATTACATATTTTGAGAAATGTCTGAAACAGGATGTTCATATGACATTTCTTGTTACTTTAGCTACCTCTTATTTTATTAGGGGGTTGGAGTTAACAAATCGCATGCCTTGTAATATACGTCAGGGAAATTCATATTTATTTATTCACGGCTTAATTAAGACATAGGCTGGTTTACAATTGATACGTGTTTATACATAAAAAGAATGAATTAATATTACAATTACAAAATATACATGTCCTGATTATAAGTGTAGTAAAATAATGAAAAATAACTATGTACAAACTTTCTTTAAAATACAGTTGAACGTAAATTTCAATTCGTACTAAGTTAGTCCATAAAAAGAATATTTTTTGCATTTTTTTCCCAGAACGAGTGCTAATAAGTGGTTTATAAATCTCCCGGTAAGTCATTCCGATTTTTGCTTGCAAGGTAAGTGAATTAATACTTGTAAATTGATTTATCACATCGAGGCAGTTCAAAAGAGTTTATATTTCGTGTATCTTGGTGATCTATGGAGACAATGTTTAATAGCTTGTCTGACAAATATTTTGGAACTCTCATACTCTGATGCTTAATATGGGTAGCGAAGTTATATAACCTTCTATTCTCATTATTTACCCATTAATAAATACAACAAGAAATTCTTTTACATGGTCTTCTTTTTTGGAATTGAAACAAAGCATGAAACATGCGTTCTGAAGTTTCTGTTGACGGTATTGTCATGTAAACAATCCTACGCAGTAATTAAAAACTTGCAGTACTAGTGCTTCACACAGATACAGCTAAATGTAAGTTGTAAGTATATTTTTAACACGCTTTTATTAACTTCAGTTGTATGTATCTTTGTATGTATGTAACGGAATCTTCAAACATAATTTCCACCTATTTAGAGGTGTCCGAATAAATTTAAAATTTGCAAACTTATCAAGGACCGATGACAATACAATAATGTAAAAAAATTATCCTAGTATCCTGATCAGGATCACCATAGGATAAAATAAAATGTGTTTTCACGAAATTCTCGATAACTTTTCAGCCTAATGATATATTTTTATTATTTTTACTTTAAAACATTGTCTAAGCTAGCACATATTCCATATTTTTTCGATTTTTCGAAATTCGGAAATTAAGGGGGTGCAAAGCAGTTTAATGAGTTTTCAAAATCTCCTTTGCTTCTACTAAACCACTTAAGATATCAAGGTGATTTCATCTTTAAAATGAAGCTTACATAAATAACTAAAAAGTAATTTCAGGATATTTCAAAATTTATCCTTGAAAGATGGTAAAAAAATAAAACGTCTTAGCGTCTAATCAACTGTATCAACTAAACTATTTAAGATATTGAGATGGTTTTTGCCTTAACACAAAGTTTACGTAAATAATTAAAAAGTAATTTAAGGCTTTTTCAATATTCGATCTCGAAAGCCGGCAAAAAAAAAAAAAAACGTGTTTCCAATTAATCATCCGTATCTTCGAAACCAATTGAGATATCGAGATTTTTTTCGATAAGAACAAAGCCTATGTAAATATCTAAATATTAAATTCAGTATTTTATGAGATTCGAAAATGAAGGATTTGAAAATCAGTAAAATGTTACAGTCTCTCAAAACGTGAGAATTTCCTTGGAGATATAATTCAAAAGTTATTTCTTTTTGCCATCTCAATAAAACGCTTATATTATTTTATCTTTGGACAAAATTTCCACCTACTTGGAGACGTCCGAATAAATTAAAAATTTGCACACTTATCAAGGACCGATGACAATGCAATAATTTAATAACTTTATCCTAGTATCCTGGCCAGGATCACCAAGATAAAATAAAATGTTCAGTGCATGTTCTTTCAAAGAATTTTGTTCGAAGTAATTTACATCAACTTAAAAGTCCAAATTGGTTGAAAATTAGCACACGTATCAATGACAGATATTATATTATCCTTACCAGAACTACCAAAATAAAATAAAATAATTTTTCATGGCTGATATTTTAATGTAATTCTTAACAACTCCGTGAAGTTCTATTAATTTGAAAATGTTTAAAGATATCGAGGACAGGTTTCAATACTATAATTAAATAAATTTATCCTTGTATCCTGACCAGGATCACCAGGATAAAATAAAAATAATAAAATTAAGTAATATACACCATCTTGGAGACTCCCAATTAACTTGAGATGTTACACACGTATCGAAAAACGGTGATAATACAATAATTTCTTAATGTTATCTTAGTATTTTGACCAGTATCACTATGATAAAGTAAAATGGTTTTATTAAAGGATGGAATCTTTCAACGTAATTTTTACCAACCCACACGTCCGAATAACTTGAAAATTTGCACACATGTCGAGAAACGAAGACAATTCAATAACTTCGTTTGAGTCAACTAGTTTTCATGTAGCTGGTGTGTTGTAGTGTAGAGCAGTGCAGTATACCACATATTACCATGCTGTTGTAGAAACGCCTACAGTTTCGAAACAAACTATATTTTGTGCAGGATAGTGTATATTGCTAGCTGGGTGAATCAGCTGTTATGCAAACACAATAATGTGTGGACGCTAATGACTCAGTTGTCGATGTGCCCCACAAAACTACTCACTCACAATAATGTGTCTACTATAACCTCAATACATACAGGATTTATAGCAAACTATATAAAACACAGAATAATTCATGTTGGTAGGCGTTAGTGTACGTCTGCGTCTTTGTATTTTCCTATCTCCAAGTCGTCAGTTTGGCGGAATTACATAAAAATAAATACTTATAGTATTAGTTATTCTGTGGTGGCGTTTTCCAAATTGCTATGTGTTATAAAATGTATGTGATATATTATATAACTAAAAGTCTAGTGTCCTAGTTACCTATTATGAAATTTAACTTCGTTTAAAGACAGAAAATGCAAAAAATATTAATTGTTTCAACTTAAAATTCATATTGTTTAAAATACTTTTTTAAAAATTACTTAAACGATCAATCGAACTAAAAAGTCAAAAATAATTAGTAGTTTAAAAAACTAAAATACACGCTTTAATAGAAAACTACACTAAAAATTATAAAATAATTTCATTAAGTTTTAAATAAGAAAGAAACGAATTATCAAAAAAATCATTCTATCGTATAAAAGCGTGGGGTGCTTTTCTCATACATACTACGAAGTCATGATATTGTTCACAGCATTTTGATTGTGCCACATTTTCTCCCCTGGCGGCTCAACGGTATTGCGTACCATAATTTTCTGCAATACATCTTCCCAGTTTTGCTAGATAATGGACCACTAGCCGTCAGGTTCAACAAATGGTTTCTGCATGACTGTACCCCAGCCCACGACACACCCGCAAGTGTAAGTGGACAAGGGCTTATAACTCGCGGATGGCGCAAGGGTAAGTCTACAAAGGCTCATTGCAGCGAATCCAGACACAGACTATATTTTAGCACGAATGACGCAGCGGTTTACGTGAGTGTATGAACTTCCCTTCTCGATTTCCCTGTTGCGTGCGTTTCCATCCACCCAGAGGTATAAAGCAAACTTGGCTACACGTAAATGATTGATGTAAAAACAAATCTTAACGACTTTATTTGAATTAAGGCCATGCTCTCTTGTTTCTTCGGTTTGAATTATATTTATTCTAAAGCTTAAACAAGAGCAGATATCAAAAATATGTTCGGCAGTTTTGTTTTGCCGTAATAGCTACATTTTTTTAACAAGAAATTGTACGTAATCGATTAAAATTTCAACAAACAAGATTTTCGTTAATTATATAATTACCTGAAACCATAGTATTTACTACCTTGAAAACAAAGTCAGCTAACATTGAGAAGACGATTTTAAACAAAACTGCTGAACTGATTTCTGATACATGCTCTCGTTTAGGAGTAAAAAAAATAATATCCCTAAACAAGTAGAAACTAGAGAACATGGCATTAAGGGCGCTGCGTATGTAGATGCGCAGGTGAAAAAAAAAATGTGAATTTACGTGTAATATTTAATTAAGAGTAGCTAGTGTCCCGTGGAATCTACATGTATGCCCGCAACTAACTCTTTTGCTTTTCTCAGTGCGGCCCACACTGCTATAAGGACGTTTAAGTTATTTTTAATATTATGAATTCTATAAACAAAAAAGTATTTTTATTTAAAAAAAATGCGCGAAGACGAATGTTTATATTTTCCCCTTGATTTGTATTGCTGTTAGAAAATTATATTCACATCGTAGCAGAAATTAGTTGCGTTTGATACCAATATATTGAAAGGTGACTGAGTCCGACCTAATATAATTTTAAACGTTAATCGCAGTCCCTGCTCTCGCTTCTGCGTCCAGCTAGGCAGTGCTATAATGAGTAATGCTAAGGTGAGATCACATGATCAAAATATGCTTCATATTACGTGGCCATATACCTTAGTTATTTGAATTTTTCCAATGTTTCCAAAAATTTCTCGCTTATATTATAACAAGTTCTATGTTTATTCCGTCCGTTTTCCCGAGCATCTTTAAAATATATTCTGGAAATAATAATACAAATGAAAACATGCGAGAGTCTTGTAGACACAATCAAAGACATCCAAAAGAAATACGCACGAATTTTCTAAAAATGAAATGTAAAAATATATTGGAAACTTTTTTTTATTGTGACGAATTATATTCGTGTCGTGAAGAAAGGTAAATAATTCTTTCATTTGCAGCATTAAGTATCTTTTATTAATTCAGTTAAAAATTGTTTGATGTATTGTCAAGTGGCCCCCTCAGCGTTAATGAAGGAATTTCAATAGAGTGTTTTAAATATTTAGTTAATTAACACTGCAATAAATATTAGTGTGAAAGGGATTTTGTAGTTCTTTTATTTTATTTGTCACCAAGCAGTCGTTCTTACCATCGTATTGCCGCGTACTCTGTGACCAAAGTTAATGTTTTCGGTAAGCGTTGTAGCTTCACGCCAGCTCGCGGCGAGCGACATAATATTTTTTTTCCACCCTCTGTATGAGAGCAACTTTCAATTTTTCAAACTCCCCTTCACGTCTTCATTCCTGATCCTCTCAAGAGCCATTTTCTGCTCCTTCCGTCCCCTCGTCCAATTTAACATGCAACGTGATCTTGTGCAAAGCCTCCGGCAACTACGTGCAGGAAGCCTTGTCTCCAACGAGGTGGGCCCAGTCAGTGACAAGGAGCTTATATGTAGTTGACAACACGTAAGATCTGGCCTGCGTCGCCTCGGAGTAAATATAGCATAGGTGAGTGTCAGTTATATGGCTGCGTACGAAAATATTCGTTTGATATGGGTCAAGTGACTTACGTGAAATATGTACCGGGGTACTGAATTTACATCAATAGCCGATACAAGTTTTTTAGCTTTAACAAACTATCACACAATATAATTAAGAACTTACACAAAACGTGTAAACAGTACAAAACACCAACAACTCGTTTCAGTTTAGAGTAAACGTATGATAAACAGACTGTTCTTGAAATGAAGGCAGTTATTTTGGTACGTGATATGAAACACCCGTATGAGTGATTCGATGTAAAGGACTTTAAAGAAAGTGCATATTTTTAGGTCCAAAGACGTTATTTTCATGTTGCGTTTTGCGAAACATTTTGAAGAGAACTGACTGCAACTAAAAATAAACAAAATTCAATTGACGGCTGTTGAATACGCGCTATTTATATAAAACTTTAATGTTCCTTGAAAAAATTTTATATTATTTATTTTTTTGGTAGCGTAAGGGTGCAAATGATGCGATATAGTGATCATACAAAAAGCACCCACATACTCGACATCAACTACCAAATTTTCACGTTAATTTCAAGGCATCCAGTATATCTACTCGAAGGATATTAACTGATACCAAAGTGGCATCATACGATTATGTAGCCATTTAGGAGAGAACATCACATAATGAGAAAGAGGTCTGGTACAAGAAACCACATAAAACGCTGTAGTAAATTGCGAAACAAATATGTGACTGTTGAATCAACTAAACATTTTGTTGTCCGGCAGAATTTGTTGACTGTACAAAAGGGTTCTGTAAACTTAAAATTTATTTGTGTTCGGTAAACAGAACCAGTTTTGACTTATATTAATATTTTGTTTAACTGAGAAATAATATGTTGCATTAAGTAGGCCTTTAGATTTTTTTCGTCGTATACCAACTTACACATTGACTTTTTTGGGCACATGTTTCATAGCAAACAATTATCTATACGTACCAGAAAAATACATGTAAACAACATACAACACCCGAGATCACGTTACATATATATATGTGTGTGTGTATATGTGTGTGATGGTGTGTGTGTGTATATATGTGTGTGATGGTGTGTGTGTGTGAGTATTTATAACGTTATGCGAGGAACCTTAACGTGAGAGTGATTTCCCTTGTATTTGTTTCTCGTATCGAACACGTACCATAGTTAAAATATTCAGCACTAAAAATTATCTCGAACGATCCAGCATGCACGTGCGCGACACTAGCCCTGCCAGCAGAAACGACAGAAACAAAGAAATATCAATTGTACGCAGTATGACCGCACTAGAAAACGTGTTTGGTATTAGCACGTTGGTGTATTTGGAAACCAACAGAATAAAATAACAAGCTAACTATTTACGTTTTGTGAGCGCTCACTGAAAAAATAGTATAGTTGTAAGCACCATACTTCTGTCAAAATAAGGACAAGAAAACAGTTTGGTTGTTTGTACTACTCTGTACAGTTCCTTCAACAATCTGTTTTGTAGAAGAAACAAAGAGCCTTGTTGCTTTTATAAACCAGATGGTAACTTCTACAAAACATATTTTTGAAGGAACTGTCCAGAGTAGTACCGACAAACAAACTGTTTTGTTGTCCCTGTTTTAACACAAGTATGGTACCTGCAACTATACTCTTTTTTCAGTGACTTTTCACAGCACGTGTTTTCTGTTATTCTGCTCCAAACCTATCATTCGTGATGCTATATTGGCGCAATACTGATGGCTTTCAGTTAAATGATCAGTTGTTAAGTATAATCATGTTAATAACATTTACTTTGGTAAATAAATTATTAGTGTTAACAATTAAAATTACCAACTGTTTTTACACACCTTTTGAAGTGAGAGCTTTCCAGTCCAACATTTTATAAAGAGGCTAGAATTTCAGCAACCAACGTTCGCTTACAAGGGCGTAAGAAAGAAAGGGCAAGTTAATTCAAGATTACGGAAATGTATAAGGTATAGTTTATGTACTAAATCCAGCATCGCCTGAAGTCATTTTGAGGAATCATGAATACTCGCGATCCAGACTGAAGTATCGGGAATTAAACTTTTGTCCCCTTTTTAGGAGTACAATGTGTCTATGCTGTGCTGTCTTGCTGGAGGGATATACAAAATAAAACAGTCTGTAAATTGTGTTATGCCCTTTAGCTGTTACCACGAAATCTATACGCTTATTATTTAGTACGTGTTCCAATTCGAGAGTGTCTCGCTCACTCGGATTAATTGCCTCTTAAAACTCGATACGTCAGTAAAACTCTAAATTATAGGTTTACAACAATTCTAACGCCATTCTCTGAGACGAATAGTTCATTATGTCATCTTCACTAATGCAAATTCTCACCAGTAGGAAGACACTTTAAGCAAATCCGCGAATAAGGTTACTTCAATTCACTCTTTATTCAACAAAACTGTATTTTCGGCGAAATTTTTCTTACTTCCCTTAAATGTTTATGTTTATGGCTCTGCGGATAAACAGCGTATCATCTAGTTTCCTAGTTTAATTTAATTGCTTAGAGCTGTCCAACAGTATTCTGCCCTTCCATGTATCTACCTCTCACTAACTTCAGCAGACACGATTTGTGTCTTACAGCATATATCAATAAAATTACAAACACATAACTATTTTATCACTCATGCTATTCTTCTGTCAAGGACTCTACCTACTCCTCAAAAAAAGACAGTCTGACGATTTAGTATGAAATACTTACTTGATTTAAACAACGTTATGGCATTTTGAAATGGTCAATTGGTAGCGTCTCTTGCAAAAAATTTAAATTTTTAATTTCTTAACTCGACTCCACGGGTTGTTTTCAATATGCGTAATATTACTTAAACGAGTGTTTTCAATATTGGTTTTACAGATACAGAGTTGTCTTCAAACGCGCATCACACTTATTTATTTGCGTTCTAAAATACAGGGTTACTGCTTAAATTTACACGCATTGAATACCGTTAAACTCATTGCGCTCAAAGACGATGAGGAGTGTTGAGTGAGCAAGGAATTAAATGCAAAAAATCACTACAGACATATGAAACTCTTTAACACTTTACCTTTTGTGTTCAAAATTTATTGCATTTCTATTTCTCGTCCTACACAATTCAACACAATTTTATTTTATACATTTCCAAAAAAAACAAGCAAAGTTTGTCTGCTTCCATACGATTAAGTTCTAGGAAAGCGTAACCAGCAAAGTTTATCAAATTATTTGCGAACAAAATAGTTTTTTATTTATTTTAGAAAACTTCACAAGTAAGACCACTGTGCGGTTTCTAAAGGAACACAACATATGCCACCTTTACATCACCAGCAGAAGGCAAGAAAAAATTTTCAGACCTTTTCAAAATTGCGAAAAGGACGAACAGCTAGCTAACTATAATGATATTCATTGTTGAAACCCATGTTGATACCAGTTCAAATTATGCTGTAAAGGAATTCAAAATCATTCTTAATCCTGTATTAAAAATAAACCACGTCCAAAACTACAGTTTTCAGAAACCAATTCAAATTGCTGTTTGTCTGGTGGTTTGTAAGTACAACTGGATCCATTACAATGTGCTAAAATATTGTTCATCTCATATGTACGTGCATTAAAGTTTGCATATGGTTAAATATAAGCATTTCCTGGTAAGTTAGTTAGAAAATTAAATGCAAAAAAATCATGCATATATGAATGGGTTATTTTGAGGCTTCATCATAGTCCATATTTTCAAGGATAAAAGAGCACACCTGCAGTTGCCAGCTAAATAACTACACAAGAAAAGTAATGCATACACTGCATTTAGTAACTTCTCCCAGGTATTTAGCAAGGCCGAACAACGAAATTCCATGTTATAATGCTATTGATAGTAGTCTCTCAGTCTTTTGCACGAAAATTTGTCCGACGTGCTGGAGATGATGAGATGTTGTCTTTCTCGTAGTCGATCAGTTATAAAACATGTGGTTCTAAGATACATTGTGGTTATTATGTTTTAAAATCATATCGCATTAGGTTTATTGTCCAGCTAACATTTTTGGTGACGAGCAGTTTTCTTTGTGTACGAAGTGGAACTCCAGAGGTACTAAAAGATCAAACGTTTTATATGTACAGTCCATAATATTCTACATTTAATACATTCATAACTTATTATAAAGTACAAGCAGCTTCGGGTGGCAGTAAGTAGTCTAGAATAATATTAACGGGGACTGTTTGGATGGTGTGGCCAAGATATTAGGCCACTGGATAGTAAAACTACTAAAAGTTAAGAAATTTCAATTCTAATGTTTGTTTCATGTATTGTGCAATTCGTGTTATGTATTTTGCATTGCAAGAAACTATAAGACAGGATAAAGCAACTATGTGAAGTTATGATGGTGGTTAGGAAGACTTTAAACATGGTGTTAAAGAGTGTAACATGAATATAGATTCATAAACAATTTGCTGTACCGCCATTTATAGAGGAATTGAATGCAATGCTGAAAGTATGCCACATGTATTCTTATTTATTCAACACTATATGTAACTATGGTTCATCATGGAAATATATAGGTAGAACTGTGGTAATGCGCAGGAAACATATCAATCAAGAGGAATCAAGGGAAAACACTACGCCAGCTACTGTAACCTCTCCAGAAAGTTCTTTAGATAACCTACGATAAACGAAAACACCAGTGATAATATGTCGTAAAAATTACATTAATTTGTTGATTACTCAAACCCATCGTTCACAGTTATCTTCGTTTCAATTTAAAGGTTTATTGAAAGAGTTTCCTTCGTAAGACACGAAACAGGAAACAAACGTTTTGCGATGGCATCACTGTATACCAATTAATTAACAAACTGTTGTACACAGAGTTAACCAGTGAAGTCGTAGTAATTTTTCCCTTGTAGAAATACGTATACATTGAGTTTTTGTGTTTGTATATGTTAAATATTGAATTCATAACTTAAGTGATTGTGTTAATACTATTTTGTAATGCGCCGTGTTAACTTATATAGGATGAGTCGTTAGTATATGCTTACCAAGAGGGACTGTAATTCTGAGGTTAAATAATTAGATAAACATATATTAAACATTGGGTCTGATGTGATCTATAAGGGTGGTAGATAATATCAAAGGTGAAGACTAAAAAGTGTAAATGCATCATAAAATGACAAGCAAATGGCATTAAGGAACTGACACGTCATGCACGAGAGTGTTTCAGGCTGCCTATCTCCAAGACATCTACTCTTCCAATTCCAAATTAACACGCGATTTCAGTGGAAACAGCTAAGATTAGAACTTACTCTCAAGAGGACCTTTATTTATTCATATTTGCGTGCTGATTATTTGCATGTCATTTAGAATCGCTATAGCGGATGGTCACAAAGTTCTAAGCAATTGGGGGTAACCAACTCCTATGTATGAAATTGTGAACTTCCTGTGGCGTTATTTTCTTCACACTAAATTACGTTCTTTTATGACATTTGCCAGCAACTTCGTGAAGCATTTAAAAATTATCATTCTCAACACTTGAAGCCACATACCACCCTCATGAATTGCATTAAGCCCTTATTTGACCTTAAGATTGTACTGCCCGGTTAGCATTTATCAACGACTTACTCTATAATTAGTCAGTTATTCATAACTTCTAAAATCAAGATAGACATCTGATATAGGTATAAATATTTCATATATTTATTTTACTATTGATCTTCCCCTCCCCATCCTTCACCCCGGGGAATTCTAATTCCTTACTTCTCAGTCTCGAACACGCAAAATATATTCAGGTAAACAGCCTTCTTAATCACAATACTGTAAGTGAAGTAGTTGGCAATGATGAAGCGCTCAGGCCTCTCATAACCTTCTCGACTTCTCACCTCTTCAAGCGTCTTAAGAAACGCTAATACAGCAAGAACTAAGGTTAATTCTACTACAGGTTAGACCTTGACTCAGAGAAACTTTCTACTAATTTCGCGTTTTAAATTACAACTTAATGTAACTTACATTTCAGAATATCTCTTGTGATTTTGGTCAGTTTTCACCTATTACCAATACCAGCGCTCAAGCGGCAGAGATTGTCCCTGCGACAAACTTTTAACATTGATCTTTCCAACCTGTGGTAGAATTAACCTTACAAGAACTTTGCGAACGGAGCAAGGGTAGGAATATGGACTAGACAAATAGGAGAAACATGGCGGTCTGGACAAGCCAGAGAGGTAAGTAGCATATAGCCTAGCTATCACTTGCAGAAGGCAGCAGCCTTCAATGTGCCAGTCACATAGACAAGAGTCACATTACGAGAGCTGCACACTCTACCTCGGCTACAGTTCTTCCTGATTGGACTGAGTGTAGTGCAGACACGTCAATCAAAGTAATTAGTTGCCTTGGGAGAGTACGATGCTCTGGTATGTTAACCTCATTTGCAGGGTTGCCTCATTCCAGGCAGTGGTCTTCTAGTAGACGTGGCTATTCCGGTGACTTTAGAAATTTAGTGTTTCATGTTTTCATTGATCTTACCGGCAATTTTTTTAGGTTTTTTTGTATATTATGTGTCTGGGTTAATTTTAAGTCAGTTTATCTTTAGTGCGAGGAAACAATTACAAAACACGCGGTTTAATTGCTCCACGCGTAATATTGTAGTATTTTAACGTTCTTTGACTAGCAAATTTTAAATTTAAGATAAATAAAAAAAAAGAACAATTGTCGTCAACCGATAGTAAATTTTCTTTCCGATTTCCTTTACAGTTCACATGTCATTCAGTTTTGCATATAGCACTTGCTCGCTTTACTATGTATGCCTTTGCATGCGGTCTTGGCAAAAATTAGTTTACTGTGTTAAATGTCGCTTTCACTCTGATATAGTAAAAACAAAACATAAAGTTGATTACTCAATATGATTGCCAAGAGAGCATTTCTTCTTGTTTTAATTTAAATACATTTACTAATAATACGCTTGAATGACCTAACGGCAAACTATGATTTTTTAATGGCAGTGTGTTTCCTTTTTATATTTGTCAAAAGGGGACGAGCATGAAACGAAAAATTATTAATGTGGACGTAAATGGTTTTAGAGAAGTAATCCAAGAATGTAACATAAATTCATATCATAATTAGATTAAATCAACAAAAGTGAATATATTTAATCAATACGTGCATTGTCGCAGAACGAAATGAGAAATCTGTTAATAATCTAACGAGACAGAAGCAAATATAGTCAAGCAGTTAAACGAACAGATGTCACAAAATAATATCGGGGATGACGCTACAAAAAACAGCAAAGACACCCAGATGGCGAAAAAAAGACCTTACTGTGAAAGTAGATAATTATGTCTATGATTTACCGTTTTGTTGTCATCAAGTTTATTAAAGATGGGGCCAATACGTCACACCGTAGCCAGCACAGATGACAACATAAGATTTTATCTAGTATTTGAGGAGTGATATTTCTGGAAACGGAATGAGGGCGGAAGACAAACAACCCTTTAGTACATATCGGAATAATGTAATAACGTGAAGTTTATTAAAATATAATACATAGCAAAGTAATTTTAACCACCTGACTGATCGGACTTACCTCAAATTAAAACTTTAAATTAATTAAAACACAAAATATCTTCTTCAAACTCCAAACGTATGCCTACTATGTTTTCCAGTGTTCGTAAAAAGTATAAATTAACTTGATATAAAACAATTATGCTTCTTCACATTACTAACTTTTGTATTGTACTGTTATAAATCAATTCCGCTTTTCATAGTCATTTACAGTGATCTCTTCACCCCCATCCAATCGCTAATCCTATTTGAAAAAAAAAAAAATACATTTTCCAGTAGTAGACATACATTTTTTTTTGTTTGTTTAATACAATAGACGACTTTCTTGACGCCAAGTTACCATATTTGCCTTGTACCAAACTCTCCCATAAGAAAACACATTTCCTTTCTGACCTGTAGTAGGATTAACCTTAACCAGAGTGATGGCTGAGTTGCAAGGAACATATTTTTTTTTTACTCTACGGGTTGAACAAAACGTTAAGGTTGGCGTTATAGCCTCCATTATAACATTGCGGAGTAATGCAGACTACAGTTAACAATATGGCGCTATATAATCGAGTACTTGTCAATTAGGTCTAACTTAAGGAAAATTGAAGTTTGAAAGTCAGATACAGGACGAGATTCTGACCATAAGCTTATACGCTAACTTCTTATTTTTACTCACTTTAAACAACTACTAGTATTTCTGAAGGCACACCGATATGTATCGTCTTTAATGCTGTAAATAAATCTGCGAGGTATTTTTGCTTCGTTGTAATAAATGCTTATTTTCTGATATTTCCAGGGAGGCAATCAACCATACATTGCTTCTGCTGTTCCAGCAAATATCAGAGAGTAAAAGGGAAGTTATTATTCAACAATTTAACATTATACTGCAGAATGTTGTTTATAACATGAGTGGTTACCATTGTCGATATGTCGTTTGTTAAACTAGTACTGGTAAAGAGCTGTTAAAAACGTTATTGCACCAATCCACTGACGTGTGCTGCCCCTGTCTTGTATTATGGAACATGTGTGCCCTATTTAATTATATTTTAACATTATACAGTAACAAAAGGCTTCCGAAACTCGACATACTGTACGGTGATTTTAATCTGGACAACTGCACCTCTCCGTTAAAATTTAAAAAAATTTCACATGTTAGTTATGTATATAGGTGCGAGTATGTTGACTATTTTTAGAGCTCAGAGCTACTGTATTGAATTTAAATGAAACAGTAAAATTTAACGAGCATAATAACGCAACAAAACAGTGGTATAGTCTGTTCACAACAAAGTGAGCACTGCTTAAATTTTTCTTTCAGCCATTTTGCATTCATCTGCACTATTTTTAATACGGAAACTTCCAAGAAACTAAAAACCAATGTAAACATTTCAGCACTTTCAAAACATAACATATTAGGCTACAATGAAATACAGTTTTTGTTTATTATGAATGTTGGGGTGCTCAGTTTAAAGTGAAAAGCCTATAATCCCTCTATTGAAGTGATTTTGTTACTGCCCGTCCGATGTAATTTTTTTATTCTAATCTGATGGATAACGCCTTTGGTTAGTCTTAAGTTCATGACCAGTGCACTTGGCATGCATTGCTGAAGAGGAAGACTCAGAAACTGCAATATTTAATGTATTAAATACACCGTACTGAACATTTTTGCAGAGCTTAACTTGTTATTATTCCACTTGTATTTTGGCCTTATGTGATTAATTATTATTGTTATACCTTCGCTTCAAACTTTTCTGTATTACAAAATAAATTAAACGAGGTTACAAAAAATTCTACAATTTCAATTACCTTCATAAACAGACGTAGGAATTACAATTGTTGGTAAAATTTATTTTATATAATGGTATTAAATATGTATTAATAAAAGAAGAATAAAACCCAAATTTTCTCCGACCACAGCGAGGATTTTGCAAGCCTGATAATCCCACTCACAACATCCAATCAGATAATCATAAACGCACACATCAAATTCTATGCCGGTCAACCAATCGCCCTGAAAATTGGTACACATAGATAGTTGAGCACGGGAAATATTTTAGTTATATCCATTTTGCTATAACTCGCCACTAGATGACACTGCAGCGCTTCAACTTCTGTACCTAGCTTCGCCTTTATGCATACATAACGTACACACATATGTATATCTATACATATATAAGTCTGTCTGTGTGTTTGTAACGTATGCGTTTGTTTAAATTCATCTGATTGCGATGAAACGTTATTGAGTTGTACGTGTGCCCGCGAAGTTTTCTTACAAAAAAATTATATTAACAGGTCGTCTCACCTGTTTTGTTGAAGTTGTCAAATTTATTTTAATAAATTCGGGGTACAATTCACTATCGGCAGTGCCTCTTAATAGAAGCATTACATTTTACGATTAGGTGCGTATTAGTGGATTAAATTGGTGCTAGGAGAGATTTAGTCTAAATGACATTGTAAGAGATAATTTTACCTTAAATTTTGAATTTGTTTAATTATTTCATAATTACGCTTTAATACTTCGAATACAATGTGCGTAATGAAAGGTAATGTAACTACGCAGTCTCTATTAAAATATTTTTGAATAAGTCTTGCCGAACTCGGAGTCAGCAAGAAAAGAAGAAAAATGCAGCATGATTAGTGACACAGGTTCTTAAAGGGCATGGGGCAAAACGGGTCAGGAGGCAGAATAGGGTACCCAAATTAGTTTTAAATATATTAAAAATATTAATACATATTTTTACGAATTACTTAAGACAGTTTTTTGTATCGATACTGAGCTTCTATACAACTCAAAAATTCTGATATTTATAATCGATAAAAAATGCGCCTTAAGTGTATATTTGCAATAAATTGAAAACCGTAGTACAAACGAAGTCGCAGGCGAAGGGAAGTTAAAGTAATAAAACAATGGGAATTGGGGCTCAGAAATACATTTAAGCTCCGTTAGTAGTGTGATAATTATAAAACGAAGGTGGCTCACGAACAACAGGCAAGTTGTACGAGTAAAGTAACGGCTATTTGCAGTTTGTGAATCGACACGAGGAGGTTCTTGCCAGCGGTGCAAGCTAGTCGAACAAGTTGGCGTGACGTCGTAATACTCGGCCCGTACACAACCTGGGTCGCAGAATGTTGCGTTTCTCGTGGCCCCGCCCTATCTTATCATTCATCTCCGACAAGCGCACCTCGTCCCACGCTACTATTTGCCCAGAGCACTAGCTTGTTCCGAGCACTTGACGTTACATCGCCTGCAAAACAAACAGCTAGCCCCATATGCGGTATTATTAAAACGTGTCCTGCGTTCTATGTCGCGATAAACATCGCTTCTAAGTGGCTACGTGGCAGCATACATAACATCTGGTAGTCCCTTCGCCAACTCCTGAGAATTATCAGTTTTAGCTACGTAGTATTGATGACGTTTTGAATACGAAACTGACATGCACGCATAAACATGTAAACCACTTAGAAGAATGTCCTGCTATTAATTTTAAGTCTTATTAACCAGGTTGCGTGTTCTTATAACTGTATTAAAATACCCGATAAAACAACACTGAAAAAATACTTATTAGTCACTGCAAAATATTTTTTTAAAATGGACACTACCAAATTTCTTTGTCGTGACCACAAAACAATTTTGCTGTTCCCAATAAAGTTTTGCAGTAACTACAAAAATATTTTGTAACCACTACAAAAAAATTTGGTAAGGTCCATTTTCACAAAATATTTTGCAGTGACTAATAAGTATTTTTTTCAGTGAACCTGTGGCATCGCTGATATATCGGTTTTAAAGGCACAGTTTAGTCAGCTGCCTTGTTGGCCTATAAAACCAGTTCAAACTCGTAGCTACGTCGAAATTTACAAGTAAATATAAATCATATTAGAGGAAAAATGCACAGTTAAATAAGTTACCAGGCTAGTCTTATTGATAATGTGGAAAAAATTATTTTTTTTCCTCTAGTAGCTGTATTTTCCGTGTTGTTTGCTGTCGTGTCTATTAGAAGTCGGATATTCTGCTTCATAGATACGCTTTGAAAAGGTTAAGGGTTTGACTGGTCGAAATTAGACAAAATTTATTACTGGACACACTAGTGCCAGTGTTTTGGTAATTTGACACTATTTTTATATTAACTATCATTCGTATAATTACAAGCATGTTAAAACTTAATCTCAATAAAATGTTAAACTCTGGTAAGTTATAAAATACGATATTTAAACTATTAAACATATATAATTGTCTTTATTGGCAGGTTTTAAGACTCATTGTCTGAGGCATCACGTGTTTTTGTATATTGAATCTCAGCAATATCGGTTTTGATGCATACACGCGTTTTACGTATGTAGACTACATGCAAATAGTGAATCGATACTTATCAGTGAAATGTATCGAATCAGTGGAAGTTGGTGCAATGGATCTGTTTTAATAAAAATGATTAACATTTTCGAGGCAGAAATCAACTGCAAATTACCTTGCCATGGATAATTTTTTCCCATGAACTCTTTCACCATTTACGCTGGGTTTTCGACTGACTTGACAGTATCAGTATGACATGTGCTTAAAATATGAATCTATACGTTCAATGGATTTGGTTTATGGTTGTCGTGTGGGAATCGTATACCGGTAGTGAGTGTTCTTGACTTGACGTAAGAAGAAGTTGTTAATTGTATTTCTTAAGTATAAGTAAAAACCGAGAGGCCGATCAGAAAACAACTGTGGTAATTTGATCAAATGATTAATAGCTAGACACCGGAAAAATTTGCGGGTTCACTGACCTGTAGGCAAGTCTTCAAGAATTCATGTGCACTCAAGTAAACAACAGTTGCTCATTACCTGCTCGCTGACACAGTGAGATGGGCCTTCATTTAGTTACATTGTTATTATTGACTCAACGACTGACACGAGGTATCAGGTGTCAAATAGGCCAAGGGCCAATTGTTGCTGGAATTATAGCTTGTGACTAAAAGAAATTTGCATTTACGTATTTTTTGTACACAAATCACCAAAATTTTATGAAATGAGACTACCGTTGTCATTGCGTACTTTAAAATCTGCTTGTAATCAAGTGTGGCATCTGAACGAGGTCATGAAACTCACCATGAGTAGGAATTGTGTTTTATGGTGGGGAAGGTTGAGTGTTAGCTGAGTTATAAATGTATTTATTCATTTCTGAAGCTTTTCTTTCGTAACTATCGAGTCCCTATTTGACTGAGCCAATGATAATTCTGGTGCGCTACGACTGGACGCCTGTGACTCGTCTGTAAACAGCTAAACCGTGCCACAACTGTCGACCAACTATACAAGTCGCAGGATGCTACACTGGTTTGGAGAATACGCTGGCTGAAAAGATTCTCGCTATTTTCCACCATCTCTTACCATGAGTAGAGATGATGGTATATCGCGAAAATGTTTTGTGCCAGCATAGCCTTGAAAACGCTGTAGTTTCTTGTAAGCATGCATGAATCGGCGATATACGTCTGACCAACAACAGGCATCAAACATTACAATAGCTAGATTGTTATTGGCTCTGTGAAATGGGGCAACAGCCCCACGCACAAGAGAAAGCCAGTAGTAATAATCTAATAAGCTGAACGTGTGTTGAAAACTAACAAACAGTCAAGTTTTCCCGCGATAAACAATCACTTCTAGCCATGAGTTAACTTGCTGCTGTTTACTATGTTGCTACAATTCTTGACGGTTCGTATATAGTTACCTGGCTAGGTATTAAATGATATGTTTTTGTATTATATATGTACATTTATTTTAAAGATATATTTTAAAGTACTTCAGTCGTATAAAAAGTGCCCTAAAATTATTTTTTAATCTAAAAAAAAGTGGAATTAATCCTACTAACCCAACCATAAAATGTCCGAAATCTCTTTGTTACTAAAATGTGTGCTTATATCCAGAGAAATTATTTTTGCACAATTCTGTTTCATTGCTTGACGCGCACATCTGCAGCTGCGCTTCATAGACATTGACAGTGTATCTTTGTTCACGCAAGTCTCTAATTTGACTGCGCCAATCATAATAAGGTTACTGTGTCACCATACGTATACGATTTGCCAGTACAGCAAAACAAATGAGAGTAAAACAGCCAATAACTGAGCATGAAGCAGAGCTGCAGATGTGCACGAGATGAAAAAAAAAATCCGCCACATAATCGTGGGTCTACTTGTACTATTTCAAGAGTATAAGTACGTTTTAAGAGCCATATACAGCTGGCGCATGTACTGTGTTGCAAAGAAAACACATTTAAAACTATGCTTCACTGTTTTTGTTTTCTAGATATCCTACTTAGAAACATGGTTTCGGGGCACCGCTAAGAAGGCTAAAAAAAACTTTTCGTACGTTGTACTTCCTAAAATATAATAGTAGGGTACCGCTTAATGCCACGGGTTCCTATTTAGGCTATGCTGTTTTTGCGAGTTTAATTTTTTAATTACTGAAATGGAGCAGATATAGCAAAACGGTTATATAGAAATGTTGGAAATTGGTTGTACTATGCCATAATTTTTTTTAAAATCATATGATTCTAAAATTTGATTGTCTACTTAATTAAATATTATTAAAGTAAATAATCACGCAAAATTTTAAAACGTTATGTTTTGAAAAAAATAGGCTACATAGTACAAACAATTTCCTACATTTTAATGTAACGGATTTTCGAAATCTGCTCCCTTACATGATTTAAAAAATAAAACCTACTAAAATAGCGTACATAATAACTCGTGGCCTTAAAGTCCCATAGGAAAATGCCAACAACCAAAATATTGAACGCCGTTTTGGTTCACTGTGCATAAAGGCGACACGGTTGTTGCTACACGGACCAGTCTAGCCCTTATCGCCTGACTGTTTCCGTACCTCAAACGCGGCATCTAGAGCCTGCTGTATATGGCTCTTTATAAGTATTTCAGTGGTAAACTAACCTTTAGTAGCTACCAATAAAGATGAGTACTTCAAGTATCCTCGTGCTAGAGTTGCCCTTGCAGGTGTGAGGGGTAGTCCTGCATACCCCTCTTCCTATCCCATAGCGGTTCTCGAGCCCTCGTAAATCGTCAAGGGCGCGCCCCCCACAAAGGGCAGGTAATATTCGCTGGGGCAAACACGCACAGGGCCGGATGTGGCCCGCCACAGGAAGCAAACACCAGGGGGCGAAAGTGGGTCGAAATTTCTCCATTGACTTCGGGCGCAGTGTTTGATTAGGATGCGCAACGCGCACGGGGGAAGATATGTTTATTTGCCATATTAATTTAGGCTGCGGTGATACTGAGAAGCCGGGGGAGACACGGAGCGCTATAAATCTTTATTGGTGGTGAGTAGGCGATGAGCCAGGGGATATTGGGAAGATAGGCCTATGAACCTTCCCGAAATCGTATACACTCAGCAATAATTTTTTTTGCCAGTAGTCGTCAGTTTTTCTTAGGTGTAGTAGCGAAGTAAATTTCTCGTTTTACCCCAGAAGTTGTATAGATTTTTTATCGAAACAAATAACTCATAAAAATAAAAATAAATGCGTGTGTCCGTACGCAATTAGTTTTTAAAATTTAAAGTTACGTCACCTTTATAAAAATGCTTTGGTAGATTAATAGTTATGATGTTCAAGTCTTAATACACGTGGCCGAACTAGAGAAGGTATTGATCACATATATATTTTATTATATATTCAAAGTCCAGCTGAACATAAGTTTAATATCTACTTTTGTCAAGTCGAAAATTTCTGATAGAAACCCTCAATCATGTGTTCAACTTCGCATATAATAATGTATTTATGGTGCACCGTAAATAAATAAGCCATATAAGTGAATAACAATGGAAACAAGCTGTAAAGCTTACAGATAAATATGTCGCTGTCCATTTATTATATTTCAGTAATTTTACAAAGTTATTACGAACTTAAACGCTATGAACTTTCTTTTTGCGAAAAATATTGGTAATAAGAAATTTTTTAACAATTCGTTACGAATCGGCCGAGTAACTAGTAATTGTATATTATCATAATTTTGAATTTTTCAACAGGATGAATAAAGATTGAATCTTATAACTAGCAAATTCAACGAACACAGTATATTTTCAAGCACAGAATATAAATATGTAAAATTTTTAAACGTCCAAAAAACAAAATGATTCAAAGTGATATTCAAATTAGTTTACAAAAAAAATTAGCTCCCTTATTGGCGTTCCATAAAACTACGTGTCCCTACGCCGAAATCTGTGCGACTGAGTTGAAATAAGCTATCTACAAATCATGTCGTTCTTAATGGCGGACTTCAGAGTTTATCAGTCACAGTGAGAGGACCTAACTTTGTTGAGGTCGGTTTTAAGAATGTAAAAGCAAGACACGTCATATGATTAGTAATAAATCAAACATATTAAACACATGCACCTTGTATACTTAAAGGAGCAGTTCGCAAAAAAAATCGTATCCGTACTGAAAATATTAAAAAATTAAAAAAAATCTTAATAACAATGGTTTTTGTCCGGTTACCGTACGGTGAACGCCACTAGACGGAGTTGAAGAAAATACGATGACGTCATTACAGGTAACGCGTAACTTCGCACAGCTGGCTGGCTTTCGCAAGCCAATGCGGTTGTGCTGAGCCTTATCAATATGAACCAAAATGCGATATCGAGCAAGGTGTTAATTCTCCAGTCCAATATAGTGAAAACAACCGACGGACGAGCAAGCAACAGTGTCGTAACGTGATGCAATTGTGGTAGCTGCGTCGTGATGCCAACTGATGTTGAATGCGTATGTGTTGTACGGAAAGTGATGTAATCAACAACCTTAAAGGCAGTGACGACTGCATTACAATACGCAGTAACTTTAAAGCAGTCATTCTAAATATAGATACTCTAAAACACAGCCAGACACTACATGATAATGAGTAGCATGAATTAAAGCGTTTTTCGTAAACTCAGAGCTCAGACTAACTGCATGTGGAGGCATGTTGTTTACAAACAGTTTGTTTACTGTGTGAATGAAAGAATACACTTGGAAAAAACGTCAGAAAAGTAATTTCAGCCTGCGTTGTTTAAAAAATTCGGCAAACGTTTCCAAACACCAGCTATAGCTATGCTGGTTTCAAAAGTAATTCTGAAGATACTTTTGAGTATTTCGATTAACATTAGAAAATTATACTCGAAGCAGAAACATGGTATCGAATTCTTACTACATGGACAATACATTGTTATAAGCTATACTGTAATTATGTTTCATTTCAAATGTTTCACTTTGTAAAGTGATAAATGTACCGTTTTGATATGTAGACATTGTTTTAAAAGAAGCAAAAACTAAGCCTTTTAAATGTATTAAAAACGATAATAACGTCCACCTTGTTTGGTAATTTTTTGCCCTAGCAGTCCGTCAGTTGTTCAGGAATGTTGACTAAGTTTGCTTGCAGAACTGCACTGCATGTTTGTCCGCTCAGAAAGATGTGGCACTAGGACGCGGCACACACGCAATATTTTTTGGAACACACACACACGTTATTTGTCTTCAAAACTCGGCAATGTCTGTCCCATTGCAATTTCAACAACAGCGACTTGCCTTTCTTCACGCCACCGGTTATTTTTTCCTACGTAAGACTTCTTTCTTACCCATTGTTTTGTTGCCTTAGAATACCGTAATTTGTAACCACAATGTTCTCGCACGGTGGTGAATACCTGTTGTTGTCTTCGCTTGCCGTTGTCTTGTGTCTGTTAGCCCGTGCTTCATTGTGTAACCGAGGTACGTACGTATGCCAGGCCAGATCAGTGCTGTGTTTACGGTCGCAATTCCATTCGACAAAAACGTGACAGTAATGAAGAATTATCTTTCCACTATTTTCCTAATCACGACAAATCTCCTAAATGTTTTAAAGCATGGGAACAGAGAATAAATAGACAACATTTTAAACCTACCAAATTGAGTGTCGTGTGCTCCAAACACTTCTCTAAAGGTGCTTTTGATCCTTCGTGTTTACTTAAACAACTATTGCCAAACACAAAATTCAAACTGCTAAGAGGTGACACCGTAGAAAGTGACAAAAATGTAACTCTCGCTCTTCAACAATGTCAGCCTATGTTAGAAAGAAGATAGTTAATGAATGTATTGCTAGCACTATGGAAGATATGTTACTTGAAAGTAGTGCGAAGGGATCTGGCACTTGTAGCTTACCTGTACATCCACTGGAACAATATATTTAGTGTGAATTAGGTACAGAAGTGTTATGAGTAATGGCAGTTCTGAAGATGAGGTAGATAGACCAATCGTATACTCAATCATCAAGTGGAGAACACGAGACCAGTGATGAATGTGATCGACCAACAATGGAATCCGAAACTACAGCAATACTGTTTTTAGTATGTTGGCAGTGCCTGAGCATACTTTTCTGTTTTTGTAATGTATGCCAATTTCCAGTTATCAGTGTTACGAAAACTGTTTACGCTACATCACTTAAAGTTGGGGCATGCTGTCCAAATAATCATAATTTTGAGTAGGAATCAGAACCTAGAAACAAAAACGCCGTATTGTAGCTGTAGCAGTCAGTTCAGCTTTGTATTTGACGGGTATTGGTTTTGATGTATTTCAAACATTCTGTAGAAGTCTGAATTTACAGTTCGTGGGATAAACTTCGTTTTAGCCTACAATGTAGTAAAACTATTTATCGAACCAACTATTCGGTACCGGTATTTCAAACATCATCAGCAGATATTAGAAACTGTGCAAGGTGATGTGTGAATATCTGGTGACTGCCAGTATGATTCACAGATTTTTTTGCAAAATGTCTAACGTACAGCACCATGGACATAAAAACAAACAAACTTTTAGACTTTTTGGTATTGCAGATATGAAAAAATCAGCTCGTAAACAGCTGCTAACTGGGATATCTAAAGTTTTTAATATGTCGTTGTATTTATCGGACCGGCATAAATATATTCGGAAATTACTAAGGGAAGAATTTCGAAACATACAACATCAGTTTAATGCATGGCACATAGCAATACCTCTCTGTAAAAAGTTGAAGGCTGCTTCAAAAGGTTGCGAAAAAATTGTATATTAGTAACAATAGTCTTGTAAACCATCTTGGTGGTCTCTTGCAACGGCAACGAAAAGGAATCGATTGAGAAATTTATTTAAATTTTATGCAATATTCATGAGTGGGGCGGAAATGTGAACTAAATGTGAACATGGAGAACTGTATAAACGTAAAGATTGGTTCACATAATTCCCACGTCTTGAGGCAAATAGTTATGGACAAGCAACTTCTGACGGACTTGAAAAGTACTAATAAATTTTGCCACACTAGTAATTTGGTGTCCTACCATAATGTGTGTCTAAAATATACACCTAAATGAAATCATTTTTCTTATAATGGGATGATTACTAGATGATTGCTAGCTATTTTAACATTTGACTTTTCGATAGCTTTCAATACATGGCTTCTTCTGGGGTCGTACACAATGGCGTCGCCAAACGTAAAGTTAGGCAACCTTGACTTTACATTTTTGATAAACTGAAAACCTTAAGTTAATGTTAAGATAGCCGTTTGCAAAGAACCACCTGATTATGTATGACATAGTGAAAACTCTTTATTTCTGAGTACTGTTTTATTTTCCAGTGCTGGGAATTAATTAAAAAAAAGTAACATATAGCTCTTAAATGTAATCGAAAAACCTTAAAAATTGCATTTGAAAAGTATCTGTAAATGAACTGTAAGTTTCATTAATAGATGGCGTTGCTAGTGTTCTGCAAAATATAACAAAAAATGGAAAATGTTTAAATAGCTGGGCTTATTTTTGGAGTGTATGCGTGAAATGCTTTTACGGTAAATGTATAATGATTTATATCACAATATTTCCATTTCAAAAACAGATTCTCAATCGTTTTTCAACTATAATTAATTTAACTTTGCGTATTGACAAAATGCTTGAAACAACGGAAACGTTAAAGTAATCAATTGTGTATAGGCCGTTAACCAACCTGTCGATTACAGTCCTGTATGTACTAGTGTTCTAATAACACACTGCAGAAAGAAATAAGGTGGCGTCAGTTCGGGATAACATGGTGTGTATCTTACTGTCCCGCTTCTCTGTACACAATGTCCAGAAATGGCCGTAAAATAAGCACTTCACGCGAATCCTGAACTAAACTGGAGACGAACATGTTTGTGTGCAAAATGTTGTAGGATGCTATTTTACATGCACAATGTTGCAACATTACATCGCTACACAGATATATTACTGCCAATGTTCTGGCCATCACATTATGGACTCGAGTTCAAATCTCAAGCAGTCCAAACATGATTCTCTGGTTACTCTATACGTAACATACTTAAATTAGTACTTGGATATGAAGCGCAAGAGACGAAGCTTGAAAAGAGCTTCCAAAATAGTGCGCACAGGGACTCTGTCGTCGTGGTACCACATACGCAGGCGTGATCATAAATCCACAGGTTATAACGTATCGGGCTGTACTTCCCTATTAATTTGGCCAATGTAAGATAGACGTTCTAAAATTGCAGAAAATGTACGATCCAGTTAGGTCGTCGCGTACAATGCCGGCCCAAATATTAACGGCAAATGTTACTCAACGGGCGGCGTTCAACAGCTGTCAGTTAATTTACGTTGTCCCAAACGTGACTGTATCAATTGTTGAGAAAGTCATCAGGAGTGAAAGTAGCTTTGCCCGTTCACAAAAAGAAGTGAGTAAGGGTAAGATTTCCTACGATTGGGTGCCGTGCAGAAACCAGCGAGATAAATTTACTTCTATGCCTAGAAAATCAGACAGTTGCCTGGCTTGCATCTTTTGACAACAGTGTTGTGTGTGCAGAAAGTTCCAGTCGCTTACTTGACCGCAGGACATTCAATGCAGTTAGTGATGTTATTGTACGAGTATTAACGTCAAAAGAGGCAAGCCGTGCAACTAGCTTATTTATTTCCAGCCATCAGTCGATTTATCTCACTTGTTCTCGGCACCCAATCGTAGAAAAACCTGCATTTCCTCGCTTCCTCATGTATGGATGGACAAAGTTGCTTTCACACATGACGGCATTCTGAACAGGCAGACCTTCTGGGCTGACATTTGCATGCCACGCCAGTTTACTGCAAATTTAACGATCTTACGCAGTCGTTTACCTAAGAGGCGGGAACATCCGATGACCTGAATGGCATATGTTGGAATACATCGGTTCATACAGACACTGTGCTGCTCCATCATTAGCCCTCCTCGGCACCTACACGAGGTGCTTGTCTGCCCTTTCTGCGGATGTACTTACTCGCCATTCTGCAGTCAAACCGTGCAATGCTAATTTGTTACACACACCGTAGTTGCTAAATAACAGATAAGTGGGCACAGCTGTTGGCGGCGCAGTTGAAACACAGGTTGTGTACCTTACAGGCAACCAACTGCTCTCGTTACAAACTTTGTTTTGTCGTAAATCGTTTGCCGGAGAAAGTTACACATAACTGAAGTTCTTGTTACCTTGAATTTTTATATATTGTGTCATAACTTTCCTTTGGGTAAATTTATTGAACTTTAATCTAACTGCCGAGTGTAATAGATATTGATTAAATTTTAGACGTCGTAAATCTTCGTTGGCCGTTACTGTCGTTAGAGATATAATAGCAGTTAAGAAAGTAATAAGAACTTTCTAACTCCAGCTAGGTCTGTAACAACAGTAACGACAAACGAAGATTTAGTCTAAAACTCTGTCGGTACGTATTCTATTCGGCAGTTAGGTTTCAAGTTCCACAAATTTACCCAAAATAAAAAGTTATGAGACAAAATTTTAAAAATCACGATGGAAACTATCTCTTCCTCTTAAGATAGTTAGTTACAAAGCAACGTTTATAATGTGGCTGTGAGTAGTCCAGCCATAACTTCATTTCTCAATAAACATGCTGGAAATACTGCTGATTTCAATCTGAAACAACTCCGCCATATTAATACAGGAATAAACAAAGTCAACTTGAACTAAGTATAGGCTGCTAATACTCCATCTGCATTTTTCTCTCCTTTCTGGTTTTGCATGAATGTAACTGATGAAGAAATTCCTACCTTGTCTGAGCGCCGGGCTGGCTGGTCAGCCTACGATCATACTTTCTCTAGTTTTAATGAATGAACATTCACCTTGTAACAGCAGCAATAATTAAATGAGAAATAATGAAGCACTTCACTTTCCCACAATACATTTACTAAATTACTATGATAATCATCGTGCACGTTCCGATAACCTGCAATCCACATGCCGGCAAATCAACGTAATTTTGGGCATGTCCTTTGTTCAAGACGATGAATGAGGTCAGGTCTACTTTGAGAGATACACTGAAAATGACTCCGGCAGATTTAAATTCATTTATCTTTCACTGCGACGTCACATCTGCCATCGTGGAACATTTCCATCTTAGGAATATTCTGATAGCCATTAGGTGCGTCCGCAGGCAAACCAGAGTCGGAGTAGCCGCAGGACATGTAGGAATCTGTAGCTTGTTCATAATGTTTCTTTGCTGTCATGTGGAAATCACGTAAACAACAAATATTCGAAAATTATGTTCAGTCAGAATAAAATGATGCAGTCTAGTGCAATACCCGTCTGGGTTATAGTAAGGTTAATTCTACTACAGGTTAGAAAGATCAACGTTAAAAGTTTGTCACAGGGAAAATTTCTGCCGTTTGAGTGCTGGTATCGGTAAGTGGTGCAAATTGACCAATCACAGAGCTTTCCTGAATTTTACGTTACACTAAGTCGATAATTTAAAACGTGAAATAGGTTTTTTTTTACTTTGAAAATAAATATATTGACTATCATTTCCATGCATATTTAAGTTTAATTTTACTACGGTTTCCTATGTTTCTTGTTCCTTAGCGATTGCAGAAAAAACTAGCGCCAGAAATTTTCTCTGTGCCAAACTCTCCCATAAGAAAACACATTTTTTTATAACCTGTAGTAGAATTAACCTTAGTTATAGGACTCAGCAGTTGGCAACGTTAAATGTTATTTAACATTAAAAATATTAAAATAATTTAACGGTGAATGACAGAGTAATTCCTTCTTGGGCTTCCATTTCTGATTTTATTGCGATTTGAAGCACAGTTTTTGATTTACAGCCTTTTACGAATAGTTATAATTTTAAATTCTGGAGAGTAAATCATGTCGTTAATTTTGAATATTTTGGAAACATCGAAGTTGATTGGTGGTTTCCAAATGAATATTTGTCTTCAATTCGCCGAGGTTAGGTTATAGATTTATTAGCACTGGTGCTAAATGTAGAAGGCGTGTAGGATCATTTTCTTGTAATAAACAAAGTAAACAGTACAGTAACATTTACAGTGTATTTTTTAAATTAAGTGTAATGTATTGCTATAATTTATATGTAAAAAAATATATATAATTTATAATGTATACATACACACGTATACATGAGAGTAATTCAGTGGGATGTATTGTATATTGAAATAAATTAGATACTGCTATATTTTTAATAAAGAATATGTTTATGTCAATAACGAAGGTCTGAGGAACTTTATGCATATTTCATTTTGTATATTTTTACATTTATATGGATTGAAAATATTATTGATGTTGCTAATGAAATAACCCAGGAAAAAAATTTCTCGTGTATCGTTTTATAAATTAATAGCACCAATACTTTTAACGCACAAGCTGAGATGCTTACATACCTGTCTGCTAGTTTTCTTAAGTGGGGGTCTTATAAATCCTGATGAGTTGTGAGGCAGAAATCGTTTTTGGGTGTCGGGTCATTTGTGACACACATGTAGGGAATTGAGATTGGTGCTCCATTCATCCTTGGTGGTTTACCACATTTGATTCCATCACAGCAGTTACGACTAAATTAGTAAATACGGAGGCCATAGAGATAGACCTTGATTATCATCAATATTTGTAGTAATATAAAACAAGAAAGATGGGACGAAAACTTCAAGCCATCACTTTTCGATGCTTCTCCATAAAAATAATAATTACTGCTTCGTTAGTACGTGCATCGTATTATTTTGATTGTTCATTGTAAAAAGGTAGAAATCACTTACCCTTCCTGACCTATTTCTCCAGTCCGTACTACGCTGTTATTAAATATTGAAGGTCGACTGTTTTAATGTGTGACTGCTGACCAGCATTAACAAGTGTTTTGATCCAGCATAATCTCTATTAGCTTCATACGATAATCAGAGTCATTTATGTGGCAAAATAATTACGTTCCAACTTTTCAAACTCTTACATAGGTAATTGTTTCTAAAAAAAAAAAAAAAAACGCACATGCACTTTAACATGTACTGGTGTTTTATATATCATGGTCACTTTTCGTAACATCGCTCATATCCAGTTTTAAATACCTACAAAGCCCAATATAGTCACTTTACCAAATTCTTAGGCGTCTTACGTACGTGATTCTCGCCGGATGAGGTGGCTCAAAGATAACACGTAGTACTCGCAATCGGGAGGACCCGGGTTCGATACGCGCCTCCGACCATCCTGATTTCGGTTTTTCATGGTTTTTTGAAATCATTCCAGGTGAATGCTGGGATGGTTCCTTCATAAAGTCCATGGCCGACTGTTCTCCCAGCAGCTGTCATTGTAGCAAGTTGTGTGTCGACGTCTGTAATGACCTAGCTGTTGACGAGACGCAAAGCCCAATTACCTTATCTTAGATGATTCTCTTTACTGGAAAGAACATGTCAGTTTACTTTTGCAATCCGTTAGTATCACCTGTTGTACCTAAGTCTATTTTGCTCATTTCATGCATTAATGCTTTATGGCATTATACAATGGACAAAAGTTGCAAATGCCGAAAAAAAATTGGTTTGTTTGAAAACTGCAAGAGCTGATAATAAGTGAATTAAAATCTCGTTATTAATGACTCAACGCTGTAATAAACGTGGCGCTCTTTTATTCATATTTAAGTAAGTGTATGCACCTTTACTGTTTGTTGCAAAGAATCAATCCTACTTTTTGTAAACATTGTGCAGTTCACTCTCGCCAGACAAGAAATGCTGAGAGATTCCATATCCTGTTAAATAATCTCAAACGTTTCCAGAAAGGTTTGTACTATTCATGTACAGTTTTTGTTCGTAAGCTCCCAGAGAATTAAAAATACCTCAGTCAGGGTAACAAGCCATCATTTAAAATCAAACTAAAAGCGTTTTTTAATGCACATGCCTTCTGCACATTGTATGAGTATATGGACATGAAATTTACCTAATTTTATTTATCAGTTGTTTATAATGTGAATTATCATAAATTTACTGTATTATATATTTGTGTTAAATATTAATTTAAATAATTTTTATCTTTCGAAATAGTATGCACTTTACTATAGTTTCGATATAATTATTCTATCTTTAATATATGTAAAAGTTTCTGTAACTGACATGCTCTATCTACATCCCTGACATTTTAGGCCACTTTGGGGTTTTATTGTCACGGTAAAAATTAAAGAATGAATGAGACTGTAAGTTAGGGAAGATAATTAACATTTCATATTATTTTGTTGCAATGTCAAACCGTCAACGCAGGCACAGACATCATGAGAGCACACAATCTCGTAATAGCACGCAAGTGGCAACACAAACCATCGATCATTCGTGCGACGTAATATTACACGGAGCAGGAGAGAGGTTTACCCCACGTCTTGTGCAGTACTTGTCTAGGCGGAACATAATGGTCGTAGTAACTAGATCGCACTCACTCTAACACGGGTTATGTTACAAATAACTATCATCACAATTCATACTGGCGTTTGCGCACTCATTAGCGAACACATTTTGAATGGTTCAGAATTATAGGGGTATTAACTGTATCATTGTTACGTGCTTTTCAGAAGAGACGAAAGAATGTTCGTAAGCCGTGTATTTTATTCCATACAAAAGTAATATAACAGTTTTTTTTTTCGAGAAAAAAGACGCAAACAAATTTTATTTTTTTTTTATCGTGTACTTGAATGTGAATTCTCGAAAGCTGTTAGAAATATTTAGAGTGCCTGAAAGGGAACTATTAAAAATGGGTTTAATACAAACGAAACAACCCTTATTTTTTTTTTTTTTTTTTTGCATTTTGCAACATGTTCTGTACATTTACATATGTTTATTTATTTATTTTTAACTTGTCGACAAAGTACGGTCGTTTTAAACAATCTTGGCAAAATTTCAAGATATAAACAAAATGTGTTTGTAAATATGCAGATATGTTGTGCGTTAGTGTTTTTGGACACATTTATATATAATGTTATGTTTTTAGAAACATTAAAGATTTGGAAAATATTTTGAAAACTTGCTTTGTACATGTATCCTACAAAATACAATTATACAGTAAATCATTTTGTTCTCTGTGTTTAGAATAGTTGAGAACATTCAGTTGTGCAGTGTTCCCAAACACTGGTACTTTCTAAAGCACTAAACAATAAACAATGTTTCAAGCTAACTTATACATATGACAGAGCATAACTACAAACACTTGATGACACCACATAGGGAGGGATTATATGACTATTATCACGTCTTCTTGCGTATGTTATTCAACTAGCTGTCCCGGCTCGCGTTTCAATGACCATTGAATTTTTTTGGGTTTCTCGTTCTGCCCCTCTACCCGTTTTACACCTTTCGCCATTTTTTTTGGCATTTACTATCGCGGACACACGCACAACTCTCCAATGTTTTAAATTAAATTTGTAATATTATTTGGTTACCTCGTTTGGCCCCTCTACCCCGCATGCCACTATTTCTCAAAATTTTAATAGAAACTTTTGCGAGCGCACGCGTTTCAACTCACCGAAGTATCATAGCAATGGAATGAATGGTGTAGGAACACACAAAGTGCAAACAATCATTTGTTTTTATAGTAGACTAGCAGTCCCCCGCGGCTTTGCTCGCGAGTATTATTCGTAACTGATAATATTTACTTTAATTGAAAAACCTCTTTGTACACAAGATTGGTACTTCAGTCATCAAGTGTTAGAATGTCCAAGCGGCTAGTTGAACTAATTCTGCAGAAGGATAAGTAGCTATAGCTGTCCATGCGAAAAGCAGTCTTAAGTTTGT
>PNEQ01118801.1:0-35726 GCA_003012365.1 Medauroidea extradentata
TACAACTGTCCACTCATTGTAGCAGCAGACAATATTGTCACATGTACAACTGTCCACTCATTGTAGCAGCAGACAATATTGTCATATATACAACTATCCACTCATTGTAGCAGCAGACTATATTGTCACATGTACAACAGTCCACTCATTGTAGCAGCAGACTATACTGTCACATGTACAACAGTCCACTCATTGTAGCAGCAGACTATATTGTCACACGTACAACTGTCCACTCATTGTAGCAGCAGACAATATTGTCATATATACAACTATCCACTCATTATAGCAGCAAACAATATACAAGTATCTGAGGACGTAGTGTATACAGGACTGTGCAGTCCAGCCAGCTGGTCATTGAACCAGTGAAATTTCCGGATATCTAATAATTTCCTGTAAAGTTTACAGTATTCTTGTAAACTAAGGGGAAATATTTCGTAAACTAGTTTCCAAAGAATTTTTTGTAAAAGTATAAAATGTATTTTGAGGAGTAAAAAATTGGCTCCTTCGCTACTGGACCTAGGCACGCAACATTATTCACGTAGGCGGCGAACTTGTCATGCAAGAAGTCTATCCTAATTATCACGACGAAGGTCTGAATAGCTTAACTTACTGCAAAACTAATCGAAGATTGCAAGTGATCACAGAAACCTGTTCTCCCACCATTTCATTAGACTGAAAACAAAACACTCGGGTAAACTACGTTTTGCAGTACCTGTCCACAACAGCTGCACGGACATTTGCTTTAATATACTTTTATGTGCCACGTGTTAATTTATTCACTTGTTCAACTTGTTTATCGACTTTTGCCTGCAACGAGAACACTACATATAACCTCAGTAACAGATTTATATGTACGATGCTGGTGTAGATAATTAGCCGGTGGGAATTATGATCTGTAGCGCCCTATATTGCCGTGTTTATTACGTTACCATTTAAAAATGCTGAAATACCCGTCAACAAGGAATCAAGGAACTAAATATTCAATACTCACACACACATGTATGTGTATATATATATATATATACAGAGAGAGAGAGAGAGAGAGAGAGATTCATATATAGTGGATTTCTAACACGTTACTCCAGCATTTCATTATTTGCAAACAATAACTCCTTAAAATAATTATATGGTAAGATAGCGGCGTATGCAAGATTTGTTTGTGGGGAAGGGGTGTCCTCCCCCTGGAAAATCTGGGTTTCAAGATGCAAAATTGTGCTATTTAAGCAGTTTAATATCGTAAAATTGAATATGCCAGTGATAGTAATACTAAATTTTTATTTAAGATGAAAAATGTTTGAGTGAAGAATATGGCTAATGGTTGCTCTAAATACTTACTCCCTAACAGATTTACTAGTTTACTAGTAATTAATCTAGAGAAAATGTAATACATACGTACGAAATATACAAAAAAAATTCTATAAATTACGTGGTTTGATTTTTAGGCCTTAATATTTTAGGGGGGATGGGTTGAACCCGTACTCCTCCCCCTTGTCAACGCAATTGCGGCACAGAAGTGTTAAAATTGAATTTCAGTGTGACTATGTTTAGCGTAACTTTTTTTTGCAACTATGCAAGAAATTAATTTGGTGTAACACTGAGGGAAAGAGGGGGGGGGGGTGACTGTAACCCAGCATTTCAGGTGGAACTTTGCTCGAGTATTTATAAGTAAACCAATGATTACTAAAAGTAGAAAACTGTTCAACGAAGCACGTACGTTTCAACAGCGGCCACGAACGTAGTATAAAAACGGTACAAGAATTAATAAAAAATTACAGCAGAGAAGGAACGGGTTAAATGAAAGAGCTGTACAGCTCAGTTTCGTTGCTAGGGAAGTAATATCGCCACAATGCCTGAAGGTTTGTCTACTCAAGGTAACATTCTCAACGACACTGTCTGTTTTTTTTTTATTATTGTCTGTCAATTAAACTGCAACCGTGCGGTACTTGGGTATTCGCCGTTCTCACTTTCTATCTGAAAGGACACATTTCTGACAGACATTCACTTTCCCTCAAATCCAACATAAAACATAAATTAATACAAAACCTTGAATTTTACTGGTGCTACAGCATGCTGTAATTACTAAAAAATAAAAAATAACAAACAGCAGAAATACAGCCTCACGTAATTTATGTAAGGCTGTCTTTAGGAATGTTTACGGTCCGGAGGAAAAAAAAAATTGTGATATCCTTATGAAAGAAGGGGCAGCCCCTGTATTTTTTGTAGATTGTGCCCAAGTTTGCAGTATAATTGTATGTATGAATGTGTGTATGTATGAATGCATGTATATATGTATGTGTGTATGCATATATGTACGTATAGGTGTATGTATGTGTATATATATAATACATACATATATGCATACATACATGCACACAAGGGTTGTGATCGTAGAGAAACAAACGCATAATAAGCACAACAAGTGAATCATAGGCTAAACTGAAGACGAAAATGTAAGTGGCACAATGTAGTACGACATTTTACGTTCACGATGTGGCAACACTGCACGTAGGAAGTCCGTATCTTGCGCTCCACGTCCAGGTATTATTTAATGTATGTTACCTCAAGGAACCGTACACTCATTTTTAGACTGCTCGGGATTTTAACGTGAACCCAGAATATGCAGGTCAGGATAGTGGTAGTAAGACAAGTAAGATATCTGTAGAGCGAAAGATTGGACTAACTACAGCGCTATGTTGCCATGTTGTACATATAAAATACCATCGTACAACATTTTGCCAACAACATTTCCGTATCCAATTTAGCATATGATTCCCGTGGAGCGCTAATTGTGAGTTTGTTTTTGGACACCCTATATGCCAAACTGTACTCTGCACCGGTATATCACAGATAGATTATCCGTTTTACATGTTATCGCCAGTATAGTAGAGCACTATGACATGTTGCAATACACGAAACTCCTCAAAACTGGAAAAGCCGATAAGTTGGCTCTAGTACAGGGCAACGAATTTCTCTAAACAATGTTTATAGGCTGATGTTGGCACACCATCAACGTTTTAAATTGGTTGGTCCTCGTGGCATGAACCGTTATAGACTCTTATGAAAGGTTCTATTGAGCAATTAACACCTTTATGACTATACCCCCCTGAGCCACAATAAAGACACACAAATGTGAACCTTTGAGGACTAAACCCGCTACGAAATAGTTTCACCGCCTCGCTGCTGTTTACGGGCGGGATTCAGTCCTCGTTTAACTGAAGGCTTGTCATTGGTTAAAAGTTCTCCAGGGAGATAAAATGAACTGTATATCGATAGCAACTATGCAAGGCATGTCAATTACTACGCTCAGAGCACGATCGTAGAAGAACAGGTCTGGAGACTCACCTATCTACCAATGTATTTTGCTTGACTCCCTTGTTGTTTGGTTGCAGTTCATCAAGTCACCGAGAATGTTGTACTTTATTGGCGCTGCAGTCAGGGCGGTCGGGCTCAAACTCCGCCCACTTTTTTCCAGTGTTTACATGTGTTTACCATGCTTTAGGATTGTGAGAGATGAAAGTATTTCATAAATTGAAAAAAAAAAAAATACGTTTTGATAAATTGTTTATCTTAGTGGGAGGGAAGTAGGCGGAGTTTGAGCCCGACCGCCCTGATTGCAGCGCCAATGACGCACAACAGTCTCGGTAACTTGGTGAACTGTAGCCGAACAACAAGAAGGTCAAGTTTCCAGGCGAGGTCCAGACCTGTTCTTCTACGGTCGTTGTTTAGAGTAACAACTCAATCCGAATAGAACTAGGAGAGGACTGAAGAATCTTAATTCAAATGTTACTTTAGGCATATTCCTACTGGACTGAAGAAGAGTGGAATGAGTAACCTAGTCCAGTCGGCGAGGTGGACTGGAGTGTAGAATCCAGAATGAAACATTTACTTTAAACACTCATCGGAATGAACTGAAAAAAGACGAAGCGCTCGCCATATTTAATCGTTTCTTCGATTATGTAATATGTTAGAATCGTCCTAGGCTAGTTAATTAAAATTGTTCTATATTTAAAAAAATAATAATGGGAAGTGCAAATTAAGTAAAAATAAACATTCCGACAAATAAATTCAAACAAATAATCAAACAAATATTTGCCTTTTGGTTTTTTTGACAGTCATTTGTTCTGTAGTTCAATGTTTCGTAAAGAGATGTCTCTAGACACGGATTCAGTCCATGTTAACATGTCAATCTGGATAGAAAATTTTACCCCAAATACATTTAAGGCCTCGCTCTTTAGTTTTGCAGTGGTTTCGAAAATATTTTTTTAAGGCAAATTAACAAATATATCAAAAATTTATTCCGATAGTTTTAACGCTTATATATAACCTTTTGTATCTGAAATTTTCTGCTTCAATACGCCAAACGGATGTTTAGATTTTAGCTCCTGAAATATCACATATTTTGTTGTCAAAATAAGCCAAAATGAAGCAAAATATTTTTTTCTTGCAAACGGTACATTAAACAAAAAACAGTCTGGCAAGATTGTGTATCGTATGACTGTACACAATGTCAAATTTTTATCAAAGCATTCGATTAAAAAATATTTGAGATATTTGCAATTGTTTGAAATAAATGAAAGATCATGGCCTTAAGTCCAAGTTCAGTGCAGTCCGGAAGTTTACCATAAAAGCACTACGTGTGCTCGGAGCCACGATTGTCCTAAAAGGCATTCGCGTATTCTTACCATGCATGTCCTTAGGTTTCATTCGTATAACGTATTTTACCTTTTAAAAAAAGCACCCTGTAAAAAGCAGGAAAACTGTGGATGCAGACACGTGATAGTTTTGAAGGCCGCACTGACGAAGTAAGCGCACAGCGGGAGCTTGAGACAGATAAGGAGGTAGCAACCCGCTGAGATGTGCACAGATAATGCCAACGTGACGGACACATCCAGCGGCACCACAACTAAGGCTTTTTTTTTATAAGAGTTTCATATACGATTTTTATAGGAATGAGAAAGTGGCACATTAGTAACACTGAAAATGTTGACGGTAATTCGAAAGTAGATACGGAAAATAAAACTGGGAATAGCACTTTTTGAGTGCATATTTTGCTAGACTGACGAATTCCTTTACCGTATTCTATTGAGCTGAAATAAAATATTTAAAATTATGGCGTTACAAATAGTTCATCAGAAACATATCGAGCTTGCAATATGTTTAATTACAAATTCGGTAAAAACTATGTCCTTGCACTTTTAATGTTTCTTTTTTACTTTAAAAGGCTTGCACATTTCAATAAATTAAATATTATCTAATGTACCACACTCTTCTAGCATGCTTGGTTCTTCAAGTTTATGGTACATTTTGGTGACCGTACCATCTGAACTTTTTTGTGTTTCCGTGGTAGAGTCGGTCTACGTTAACTGATTTAATCGGGATTTTATTGTAGTAACGTTGTCGTTCTGCGATTCAAATACACTGTAGCTAGTAACGGCTAGTTTTGTTTTGTGAAACTATTTTACGCGCATTATATTTGTATATCTACGAAAAGGACACACACTTCAAACTATATCGATGTAGTTTTAAAAATTCGGCACGTTTATTAAAAATATCATTTTCGGACCCCTCAAAATGGCCAAGAATGGGTTTTCCAGGCTACCATGCCTGGGAAAACAACAACCAGATTTAAAAAAAAACACAACTATACAAAACAAGCGTTAGACTTTGAACTATGCTACATGCAAGTACAATAATGTAGCCACCGCTAAAAGTTCCATAGGAAAAAGGATAATAGTAAAGCACTGCACGCCAGTTGAGTAGCTTGCGCGGAGATGCGATAATATATTACATACGTCTGTCAATGGCAATCTTACCACTCCTGCCTCACACACAAACACAGCCTATCTAGGGAGGCCCCTTAAGGGGGAGTGTTTACCAATTGTACTGTATATTCAGTTTTTGAGCCATAACATTTACTCAAATTGCATTTCCAAAATTTATCTTCGAGAAAGCATAGGATACATTCTTGGTAAACTGCCTGACATAAATAATAATGGAGTTTTTAATTAAGGTTCTTATCTAGGTAGGTTGCATTATGTGAGGCACAAAACCGATGAAGCGTTAAGAGTGACGTCGGTCGGCGTATGTAATGCATTATCACCTCTACACGCAAACCCAGCAACTGGTGCGCAGAGATATACTATTAGTCATTTTCCTACGGGACTTTAAGCAGTCAACCTATTGTTTTATTTATTTACGGAAAGTTCGTAGTAAAGCCGAACGCATGCTTCTATATTTTGTTTCACAATTCCGGTTGGTATTTTAACGTGACAGTAGTCTGAAAAAATTGTTTTTAAATCCATTTTTAGATACCCGAAACCTTGTTTCTATACATGATATTTAGAAAAGAAAAATAGAGAAGCATAGTTTAAAATGTGTTTTCTTTTCATAGATAATGATATCGAACACAAGCGATAAAAAAAATCCTAACACGTTACAACAATGATCATGTGTCAGATGTATATGGCTTTTAACTGACATAACTAGTTCTGAAAATTAAAAATTGTGTATTAAAGATACATTTCCTGTAATTAAGTTGTTCAAGTACACTGATAAGTATCCGAGAAAATAGAACGAAAGATAATACTTACATCTAGTGACCTCTGATTGTCGCGAAAATATTTTTGCACCACTTTGTTTCAGTGTCATTTGTGCACATCTGCAGTTCTGCTTCGTGGTCAGTGATTGGATGATTTAATTCTCACTTGTATTGGGGATCAATTGGTGAATCACAGACACATGATAACCTTATTCTGACTGAAGCATCAAATAAACGACGTCTCAGCACATAGACACGCTGCCAACAACCTTGAAGCACAGCTGCAGATATGCACATAAGGCCTTAGGCGTAGTTTGAGCATTTTGACAGTGGTGGCAAGGATTAACAGGTACAAAAGATTTGAAAAAAAGGGGAGGGGTGTTGGAAATCGAACAGCTTCCATCAAAATTATGATCATGTATACACTACTGTATTGATTATTTTGTATCATCAACTAAATTTAAAAAACAGTGTATTGAAAAATGCACAAGTAAAATTGTATTCCTAAGCTAAGAAAGAGAATTTTTTGTTCTCTGTCAATACAATTTTGGGGTAGCAACTGCCACCCCTTGCCACCCTCGAATTACGCGTATGCAAGGCACTGAAACAAACTGTTGCAAAATTCTTTTCACCGACAATCAGTGGTTTATTTACAAAACATGCCCTGAATGAACTTGAGTCAATAGCAAGTGTAGACGCAATCCTTCTCATTTTACTGAATCGAGGCAATGGATAGGTAAACAATAAACAGCTGAGGCACGATGCATACAATACTGTGAAGTCTAACCTCGAGGTCACTGAACCAACTTGTGTCTACGTGTAACGAGAACATGTTTCACCGTGCCTCTACGGCGTCCAGCGTACTTCAGCAGAGTTCACTCGGGTCGTTAGCTGGCTCGTTGGAAAAGTTAGACTTGTCCAGCGCAGGCAGAACTCTGTAGAGCTGTGAATATTTCACCGCTGGCTTCCAGCTCGCCTCTGGGGGCGTGGCCAACAGGCGGCGCTTATGATAATCACACGGCAGACGTCCGATGTCGAAGGCTGCGTTGTCGAATACGAACAAGATAGCATCGCCTTAGAATATTAGGAATACACAAATGAAATAGCAGATAGGACGGCAAACTCAGTCGCACACGACATCAAAATGACTTCACCGTCCAGCAAAATATGGTAAAACACCTACCGCCAGTAATCAGCAGGTAGACGGGCGAATAGGAAACCTGCAGTAACATGCAGGAGCCAAACATACACGGGGTTGGTATCAACAACCTCGGGCAGCCAATAAGCGGCGAAGTTCGCCCGTATCAAATAAGCTTCCACGTCATTTCACGTCTGTGTTACTATCTAGTTTGGAACATCACGAAGCAGGTCTAAGGCTCCTTTTATGCATCCGATTCGTGTCGTACATCATACGACAAAAGTCGGACCGACTGTAACTATGTCGTATACGACACAAATTGTCTGTGTCCGGCGAACAGATATGTCGTTCCGGCAATGGATCTATAGGACGAATTGACAGTGCTGACAATACAACCGTGTGTGATGGATTCCGTAATACTGTATGCTGCGTTTACGCATATGTACTCTAAAAGACGGAAAAGAAGATGGTCTGTGCATCCCATTAACAGTGCGAGATACGTAGATAGTGTGTTTTTATAAGAACTTATATGTTTGTGAAGCAAAGGGGTTGGCAGCACTGCAATGCAAGTGCCGGACCGGTCGCAACTCGTCCGGCTGCATGCAAGCACCCATTTACCGTCATGCATATATACGAATCGTACGACATTTCTTGTCGGTCCGTTGTCTAAAACAATACGACACGTTTTACACAACGGACCGGCACACTTGACGCACGTCAGTGCATGTAAGGTCTCACTCATTGCTTCCTAGGTATTTATAAGACGTACGACTTTCTGGCATATACTATCGTACGACAGAAATCGGATGCATAAAAGGGGCCTAACTCATCCCACGCGAATCTCAGCCCAATTCGTCCTTACCCGTATGGGATTGGTGCATGCTATAGTATGTTCACTTTAAACTGAGCACTCACCAACACTTTTAATATGCAAAAAAAGAAGTATTTTTTTGGGCCATGTATGTTAAGTTTTGGGTTTGGGGAAATTATTACAATGTATTTTTTTTTTGCTCCAGGGAAGTTATCAGGTAAAATATATTGAAGGTGATTTGCAAAATAGTTGAAATAAAATTTTTTGCAGTACTCACTTTATCGTGAACAGTCTATAAAAGATATATTTTCAAAGTTGTGATGCCATGAACATTTTACTAACACATTTAAGTCGTAACATATTTGTTTTTAATGTAGAGACGTCTGAAGTAGAGTATTGATTGATAAGTTCCTCACAGATGCTGCAACAGAACTGGCGATAATTTGATCTATCAGTGCATATTTTATACTTACAGACGCTGATTGTTTGGTAAAATAAATTTACATTTACTTATTTTAGTGCCTTACGAGTACATCTGTAGATCTGCCAATGAAAATAAGGTTACTATGATAACGCATATACAGGTAGAACAGTAATAAGGTGACAGTTAAAAACATCAAATCACAGGCCACGAAGCAAAGCTGAAGATGTGCACGTAAGACACTGAAACAAGTTGTTGGGAAGTACTTTTCCCCAAAAGATCACTGGCTCTATTTATGCTTTAACGAAGTTATATTTTGATAAATGAAACTGAAAGAAGAATTACTATGGATGCAGCACTCGCATGACCGACATCTGCTGATGAAGTCGGCCTCGGTCACAGACGACTCAGGAACGTACCGCGTAAAACGCTAGGGCTGTCCCGGTTGTGGCTGATAACACAGTACAAGGTCACGCCAAAGTCCACTCTAACATAACTAAAATACGATCTTACAAAATAAATTCTCCAAGTGCTTCACGTCACTACTGCCAGTACTGTCAACGTGCCGGACTTAAACAAAATATGGCGGAATTTAAACACATTCAGCGGAGAATTATCCGATTCTCGCGAAAATAATTTTACAACAACTTATTATGCCTTACATGCACATCTGCAACTCTACTGCATGTTTATTGCAGACAGCGAGTCTTCATGAAGAGCCGTATCTCATTTGACTGAGCCAATTACAAGAAGGTTCGTCTGTGATTTTCCGGTAGAATAAATACCAAGGCTCGCGACAGTTAAAATATCCAATCACTGACAACGAAGCAGAATTGCAGATGTGCGCACCGAAACAAAGTGGGAATAAATTATTTTCGCGAAAAACAGGGGTCCCTACCGATAACTGAACGTGCAGCCGAGCTACAGATGTGAACGTAAGGCTTTGAAACAAATTAGAGGAAATATATTTCCATTAATATATATAATATATACAATATATTATATATATATATATATATATATATATATATATATATATATATATTGTCCCATTGAAGTTAATGTTACGACGATAGCCCATCTCGTTCAGGTTATACCGAAGATGCGTTGAAAACACGGTTCACCGTTTTTTCATACCTTCAGGGGTCAAATTTCGGAAAATATTTTCTTACTGGGTGGCTACGCACTGAAGGTAAGCCATCATAAGATTTCACGTTTATAAGTCCAACGGTTTGAATTTTCATTTATTTATTTATGTAAATGTACACGCAGGCCACTACTTGAAGAGAATCGCCTGGCGAATGGACGGCGTTGCAGCGTGCCACGCGTAATCTTTTTTTACGCGAAACCACTTAACTTATTCATATTACGTTTATCTACGAAAATAACACGTACTTGAAACTATGCTTCTATGTTTGTAATAATGCAGCACGCTCGTTCGAAACAAGATAATCGATCTCTCAAAGTAATTAAAAACTTTTTTTTTTGACTGCTGTAACTTCGAAAATACCACCTGAATTCGTAAAGAGCAAAGCGAGAGGCGTGAGTTCGCCTTTACTTCATACTGTATACAAATAAATTGTTACGGACAGCTCTTAAGGTTCTTATCTACCTGCCCTTGAAACGCACTGCAGCGAGTTACAAGTAATCGTATTTGGAAGAAACATCTCAACGCGCGTTACGTTTGTACATCTATGAAAAGAAAACACATTTCCAACAATGTTTTCATCGGTTTAAAAATTAGGATCGCTTATTGGAAACACGATTTTCAAGATATTCAAAATGGCTAAAAACTGATTTTTTTAAAACTGCCGTATCTCTAGGAAAATTTCAACCGGATCCGAAAAACACAATAATAGAAATAGGCGCTGGAATTTGAACATAAGTATCACAAATAAAATAATACAGTGTAGCGTGGTGACACTTATCACTCAGTTGTTCCCACGCACCAAACGTGGACATTTGAAACCAGTGAAGACTCCTCTTTACATACAGTATGTTGACTGTAAGTGTTTATAACTATGCATAGCAATGTACAGGGCTCTAAAACGAGTTATTTGATATGGGACACTTGTGCTCCACAGGGTCGATAATGTCAGCAAATCGCTCTACAAATATATTCTAAGACACACGTGCAGTGCGCTGCTGTGGGTCCGGCTTCAAACTACATACTAGGCATCTGAAGCTACAGTAGTTTGTTCAGGGGTAAAATATAACGGGAACATGATATTTGCAAGAACTGTGCAACGGGAGTGCATATAACACTGTCTGTCTGGAAAACTACTGTGTTTTGTTTTGTCTCTTCATTGTGTCGTTTGTCTCGTCTATTTGTTGTGTCTTTTTGTTATTTTTCGGTTTGTGTCTGATATCTACTGTGTTTTTTGTTTCGTCTCATCGTTGTGTCTCGTGTTACTTGGTTTTTTATTTTATTTGTTATTATTTTAATTTACTATCTGTTTGTTCTTTGATTTTTTATCTGACCCGATTCCTTTTTTGGAATTTCATGTTGTGTATGTATCTTGCTGACTAAAGCATAATCTGCTTATTTTATGGTTTTCTTTTATTTGTTTAGTTTTCTTTGACAGTCATTCAATTTGCAATGGAGTACGTCCAAGAAACTGAGTCCAGTCATAACGGGAACAATTTAGTAATTGATTGTGTTTTAAACACATGTTACATCTGTAACTATGCCACAGATCGGTTACATGTATTTCTCGGCCCTATGAAATACAAGTGTCATATGCGCGTCTTGCAGTTGTTATCCACTGCTGTGTCAAGTTGCAAACATATTGACACCCTGTATATACAGATACATGCAAACTACTTGTTCTTATTAGGCTACAAGACAGAACTCACTGGCTATCGTCGTTTGTGGCGAAACGCCAAGAAACTAAATAGATGCTAACCTGGCTGTTCAGATCTCGGGATTCAATACTCTTTACTGTCACTCTTACGAGAGGCATTTTAGTGGAGAACTGCCATTTACAGTCAGTTTAAATAATATAAACAACAAAATAAATTAAAATTCCCCAATCATTTCTAAGGATCTACCCTATTCTCCCTATACAAAAGTGTCTAACAGCATCGAGGGAAACACTTAAAATCAAAGAAAAGAAAGATTTTAAATAAAAGAGATGCATTAAATATTTGTCTATGTAACATCACAGACCATTTAAAGAAACAATAGGATTGATACTCTTTAAGTAATAAATAGTTAACATTTCATAGATAGCTTTAGACAAGATACAAGACGAAATAAATAATAACATGAAATTTGTAGCCTTCCAAAAAAAATTGAACATTTAAGTTGAATTACATCCATTAAATTAAGTATCTTGCCGCATACGCGGCCTGCCCGTTTAGGGCTATCTACTAGAAATAGAAGACAGTACGCTTGTTTCCAAAGAGTGGGTCCATAATTGCAAGCGACTAGCACGTATTGTTAAGTTCAGAAATAAAAAGTTAAGCTGTAGAAGTTTGTTAAATGAACATGCCTATACGGTACGGACATGCACTGCTGACTTAATGCTATATAAACTAATTAAAGATAGAGCGATATGAAGATCTTTGTCACATATCTTACCCTGATACGTCGTACAGTTTATGAAGACAGACATCTTCTTATCTCAACGTATAAGAATCGCCATCCAAACGCTCGAATAAAAAACCAGATCAAGACATGAAGAGCCCAACAAGAGCAGAAAAGAGCTCACTGGCCTTCGCAAGTTCTATTAACATCAGAATATAACATAATGTAATTTATTGTAATTAATATTGTTTGTACCATGGTATTCAATATTTACCACTTAGGCCTACTAGATGGCCAGTGTGAATTATGTTTTGTGTATTGCTTTGTCAGATGAGTTCTTAAATTTGCTGCATATAATTTGTATTTTATGGTATTCTATGTATTGATTTATTGAACGTATTTGACGAGTTCCATATCCTATGAGCAATACTCTAATTGGGATCAAACGGAATGTGTTTCAATAAATAAAATATATAAAAATAAAATATGCTCGCATTACAGGATAGTAAGTACTTTACAGTCGACCTTATATAATTTGAGGCAGGGGCTGAGATTCACAGTGGCGTAAGGCACAAGTATTAAGTAGTGTCGTTGTTATTCATATTATTCACATATTTCAAAATAATTTCCTGTAGCTAATATTTCACTCTTAACTGAATTTCTAGATACGATTTAAGTATTGCAAGGATGTACTACACTTTGCGTGTGAATACAAAGAATATTTTGACGAGGAAACAATTTTAACTGACTTACACCACTGTAAACCTAAGCCCCTTGTTTGTTGGAAAAGTCGGCAAAGATATTGTCGGCTAACATCAGAAGTCAGACGAGCGCATAGTAACTTGCAGTCCAGTCTGTTGTCTGATAATAACGCGACATTTACACGTCCCTACGTATACATAGAAATTGTATAAATAGAGGAAATTAGTAAAAGGTAAAATTTAATAGGCCTTAAAAAGTGTTCACTTTATATGTACCGTCGTTTTACCATCAAGAGAGACCACGCCAAAGTGAGTGAGTGAGAGATTTTGGTCAAAGTGAGATAAATTGACAAAATTGTTAAGAATATGCTATGTATATGTTGTACATGAACAATCACCCAAATGTAAAATTTTCTCGTTCTTGAGTAATGTTGTGTCAGATTATTGTTACTTACCACTAGGGACCGGAAAATTTTGCGAATTCAATTACCTACATGATATAATCAAATATCCTACACATACTCAAGCCTCGGTCACTTGTCCACACTAGCTGACTCAGTGGAACAGCACACAGCGACCGAATATATGGGAAGTATTTGAGTATGTACAGGACAATGGAGTCTAGCGTGCGTGTCATTGAACGCGCGAAATTTTCCTGTCCCTATTTTTCACATTTTTTCTATGCACTACAGTGTAACCGTATTTTTACTATATATATATATATATATATATATATATATATATATATATATATATATACATACATATACACATACATACATACATACATACACACAAGGTGTGCAGAAACGGCCGTACGATAATAATCACAGCACATGAATCCTCGACTAAATTTGAAACGAAAATGTTAGTGGCTAAATGCTGTACGATAATTTTTTTTCCCGTACACAATGTAATGTTACAGTACACGTATCGATTTATACCCCTCTTGCGCTGCACAGATACTAGACTGCCACTGTTCGGGTCGTCGTATTATGAGGCGCAAGAAGGCGTTTACTCCCGTGCTATGCTGCCAAATTGTGCACGAAAAAAATGATTGTACAGCATTTAGCCATTAACATTTTCGTCTCCCAATTTAGTCGAGGATTCGTGTGCTGTGATTATTATACGGCCGCTTCTACACATACGTGTATGTATTTATGTATGCAGTATTTTCGGCGCAACAAGAGGACCTGAGTCCATCAGCAAGAACTGACACGGCTTAAGGTTGTTCAAGTGGGGAAAAAACATTATTTTATATTTGTATAAAATAGTGTTAGTTTTGTACATATTAGTTGAGAGTACACATACTTCTAACGGAAAAAAATTAGCTCATCTAGTTTTCCTGTAATGGCACTTCAAAGTCAAAATTTGCGTATTTTTACTTCATACAAAACTTGAAAACCCGTAACATAATGAAATGGAAAAAAATCACATCGAAAGTACCTGTTACTGTCTATGGCTTGTACCATATAAAACCTGTTAGGAAAAATGTTTTTGTTAAATAAAAAATTTTAAAATTTAAAATTTTTTTGGTACTTTTAGAAATTTATTTTAAACACAAAAGTATTTTATAATGTGTTTGTATATGCTTCAAGCCGTAGATGGTGACGTGTAGTTTTGATAAGATTTTTTCCATTTCATTATATTTACAGGTTTTCAAGTTTTGTATGAAGTAAAAATATGCAAATTTTGACTTTGTAGTGACATTACGGGAAAACTGGCTGAGCTAATTTTTTTTCGTTAGAGGTTAATATACCCTTAAGTAACGTGTACAAAACTAGCACTATTTCATACAAATATAACATTATGAATTTTTCCCCACTTGAACGCCCTTAAAGCAAGGCGGGAAACCGGTGCAGCTTGTCACGCGGAAACGACGTGCGACCTTGAACGTGTTCACTGGCGAGGCCGTGGCTACAGAACAGTCAAACATACAGAGGCACATCACGCCGCGCCACCGTAAGAGAAGTACTCTCGCAATGCTTTTTTCACCAGCTGTAGGAAGCAAAAACGTAAGCAATATGGGCGAAACAGGTACGCGAGTCAAGAATATTACCTAGGGACCCCTGTTTTTCGTGGAAAGAGTTTTGTCCCAGTTTGTTTCGGTGTATTACGTGCACATCTGCAGTTCTGCTTCGTGGTCAGTGATTGGCTATTTTAACTGTCACGAGCCTCGGTATTCTACCAGCAAATCTCAGACGTGTGGTGTTGTAGGAACGTTATTGTCATTGGCTCAGTCAAATGATATGCGTCTCTTCACATCTGCTAATAACCATGAAGCAAAATTTCAAATGTGCTCGTAAGGTACTGAAATAAACTGGGACTTTTTTTTTTTGCGAAAAATTCATGGCCCTAATTATTTCTACTACTTTCTCGACACTAATATTCTTAATCTAAACGAGAGAAAATATCGCAAAACTGTTGCACAGTTAGGTTAAGTAATTTTTTTCAAGACAAAATTCAGAATGGTTTTAAGTAATTATGCAACTAACGAAATTCCCTTCAATGAACTAATAACCACGTTTATAATTTTTGTAAAATTAAACTAGGTAGTACATGGTTAAAAAAATTTTACACAAAACTGAAAAAAAAAAAAAAAAAAAAGTTTTGACATGTGCTCTCGTTTAGGTATAAAAAAATAATTTTCGTGAAAGCAGCTGAAGTGATGAATCATGGTCGGCCACGGGTTACAATTCGTGCGGTTTCTACGAGTTTAATTTTTTTAAAATCCTGAAAGGGAATAGATATCGCAAAACCGCTACGTAGAAATTTTGGAAATAGTTTATACTATGAAACCTTATTTTTTCAAAACATAAGTTGATGTAATTTTGGCTAGTTATGGAAGTCGTTAAATTTTCTTAAAGTCAATAATTACCTAAATTATACTAATTTATTTAAAAATAAATAAATAAAAGGGCAGCATAGTACAAACAATTTCCAACATTTATATCCAGCAGTTTTGTGATATCTGGACCATTTCAGGATTTAAAAAAATTAAACTAACTAAAATATCACAAACATGCAACTGTGGCCTTAAGAAGGTGTGGTACATAATTCAACGCTAAAATCATTTATCTATAACTGTAGGTTTCTCGAAGCCGATTTGCGGAAATTAAACAATAGCAATCCTAGACGATGGTTTCAGCCAACGTATTAAACAAAATTGTTTCAAGTGTTACGAACTTCTGGGGCACAATCTCTGACGCCGGAACCTCGTGCATTTAACTGCGGCGCAAGAGTTCACGCGTGGTGAATTAGTAATTCTGGATAAATATTGACTCATAATGTTGGCAAATACCATTATCTAGGATTGTCATTGAGTATTTTATCCATACTGGCTTCGAAAAAAGCGTGTAAATCAATTTATGTTTTCAGCGTTTATTTATCTACCGCGCACTCTTAACACCTATTCTTGCTCGCCCTCAGCTTGTATTAGCTAAATCACAAAATATATAGGAATACAGAAGTGAAATAGCCGGTAGGACGGCAAACACAGTTACTTGCGCCAACAGGATGGCTTAGCTGGCCAGCAACATGGAGGAAAAGCCTACCGCCAATCCGGGAGCCAGGCCAATAAGAAACCTAGTAACATGTAGGAACCAATCATACACGGGGTTGGTATCAACAACCTCGGGAAGACTATAAGCGGCCAATTTCGCCCGCATCACGTAGCGTACGTGTGAAAGTAGAAACACCTAGTTTGCAAGCTAGCATTCACAATCTCGCGTAGCGTGCGTACGTATGTAACAGAGTTGATCAACTTCCTACTTCGTGCGTACAACGCTAAGTGGTGGTTGTGAATGCAGCTAGTGCAAACATAAGACTCGATTAAATATACATTTATATTGATAAATCATTGATCGTGTGCTCATTAATTACTTGATTCGCTTCGAAAAATAAAAATAAATAAAAATTATCTATTACCGAAATTTAGTTACGACATACAACACATTTTCCGCGTGTGTCTATATTCAGAGAGACTGCTGAGCTGAAACTTGTGTGGTACCTAGTTGGCTATGATTGATTACAGTGATTAAGACTCTCAGGGCTAAGTACTTGTAAATACTAAGTTTTTATATACGTACATCTATCATGATAAACCTCTTACACCGACTAAATACGTTAAATTATGTTTAATATTGTAATATTTACGCGTTCATTGATAAATAATCTACGTTGTGTTTTACTTATAGTGTTCTACTAGTAGACTAGTACTATAAATTCATAAGATTTTTTTTTGTTGAACATGATTTAACTAGGCACTTGCAAAACTCACTATTTTCGCCTGCGTTATTATTATTATTGTTATTATTGTTATTATAAATAATAGTGTCAATTGTAGAATGTGTGGGATGTATAAGGTTAAGCGTAAGAGAAGGCAAAATTGCATTAACTGCGCCAAATATAGACGTTTTATTATTATTATTATTATTATTATTATTATTATTATTATTATTATTATTATTATTATTATTATTATTATTAAATATTGTTGAGAAAGCAATGTCTATTACTTAAGGTACGTGCATGTGTTCGTACGTATGTTAAGTGTGGTTGTGGATCCGGCTTCAGTATTTAGTCAGTGTCGCGGCGGTCAGCTGTCTGCTGGGGGACTCGTGTTCTATGTTCCACCGGGAAAGTCTGACTTGGGTAGAGACCAGCCCCGGACCGGGACTGCCGCCGCGTGTAACTGCTACTGCGAACTTTTTTTCGCGGTGAAAGTCGCCGTCTTATTCGCTCGCTGAGCACCAGACTGTCTTGTTTTGTTTGTTTTCCATCTTCTCCCCCCCCCCCCCCGGGCCTGACGAGCGCGTCGGTTTCATTAGCGTGACGCAGCGGGATATGACCTCGTCCTTGGGTAGGCGCCCCTACACGGCCACGACACAGAGTGCCTGACAGTACAGAGGACCAACCTCCCCCCCCCTTCTACCACTAACTATACTAGCAGCTGCAGCAGTACTAGGCCTCAGCCGTGTTATTTCAGATTTTTCTTAAAAAAAAGGGGGGGGGGGGGCATGATTTTCTTATTTTGAAATGAAACAACTATTGCAATGATCTGCTTAACTTACTATTGCTTAAGTATCATCATTTTTATTAATTAAGCATTTGTAAAATTAGAAGCATTAATAAGAAAACTTCAGTTATGTTCTTACGTACACAAACAAAATGTTCAAATTTTTCACTATAAAATAAGGGGGAGAGGGGCATTCGTCCCCCCTGTCCACCCCTTAAATGACGCCTCTGCTACGCTTATGTATATGGTTTATCGACTTATGTTACAAATTCTGAAAGGTGATTCCTTATCAAAAACGAGGTGTAGTTGTACAATCGAAATTTTTCCTGGCTCAATCCGTAAGGGCTAAATTAATCCTCGAAAATGAAATTTAAAATTGTATTTTGACAAAACATTAGAAACAACGTGGAGTTAAATTTCGTTCCTGTTCACAATGATCCGTATTATCGAGTTCTCCAGCCCATCGAGAAACCGCTGTTAAAACTCTTCCCTCCGTGAAAATAACATGGGTGGTCACCATCTTATTGGCTAGGACTGTTCTGGTGTTGGGTTTAGCGAACATATCATGCTGCCTTTCTGAGCTGTATGCGCGTACACGTACACACACACACATACATATGTATGTATGTATGTGAATCATGGCATGGTTGCTAAACAAAGGTCACGGTCGATTGCTCTCCCAGTCCCCGTCAATGTGTCAAGCTTAGAGCCACAATTTTATGGTGAAAAGATTTTTGCAACATTTGGTTTCGATGCGTCATGTGCACATTTGCAGGTCTGCTACATCGCCCGTAATTGGATAATTTTACTCTCTCTTGCCTTGGCAAATTACATACGTAAGGAGTCACAGTAATTTTATTCTGATTGGTGCAGTCAAATGAGAAACATGTCTGAACAAAGACACGCTGCCAATAACCATGAATCAAAGCTACCGATGTGCACGAGAGACACTGAAACAAAGTGGAGCAGAAATCTTTTCGCGACAAAATCGTGGCCCTAGTCAAGATGTATGACGTAAATCCCATACTGTTCTTTACTTACCTTGTCCTCTAAGAATATCTGTGTACTCAGTAGATGACAGCTGCTCATTGGCTGCTCGCTAACACGATTAGGCTTGTATTTAGTTGCTTCTTTATTATTGGCCGTTCAGAAGGGGGGGTCAAATAAGTCAATAGCTACTTGCGAAAGTTACACGATCGTACAGTTGTTCAAATTCTAGTTTGTGCCCACAAGAAATCGCGAATTTTTCAGGTACACATTGGTAAATACAGGAAACAGGGTTCAATAACCTGTCGGTTGGACTCAATAATCCTGTATACTCTCTGTTCTGAGATACTTTTCTGTGTTTTCATTTAGAGTGAAGTGAATGAAGAGATTTTGGTCAGCGCTTAACACCGAGGTCTTTAGCGCTGGGGGTGACATTGTGTGAGCATGGAGCAGCGCCGGAATAAAGAGGTGGGGGAAACGGGAGATCCCCGAGAAAACCCGCTGACCAACGGCATTGTCCGGCACGATTCCTAAATGCGAAAACCCGGTGACCTACTCCGCCGGGAATCGAACCCGGATCCCCTTGGTGGGAGGATAATGGTCTCACCTGGTCTGAGAGCTAGACATCACACATATACGTATAATCAATAGAGAAGGTGATTTATCGCGGGAAAAGTTGACTGTTTGCTAGGCTTCAGTGTAATGTATTCATTTCTGACGCTTTTATTTCCTTACTGGCGAGTCCCTATTTGACTGGGCCAATGATAACTCTGGTGCACTATGACTGGACGTCTGTGATTCGTCTGTAAAGAACTACACCGTGGCACACAACCGTCGGCCAACAATACATGACGCAGGACGCTACACTGATTTGCAGAATACGCTGGCAGAAAACATTCTCGCGATAAATCACCTTCTCTAATAATCAAGCAGACATCAGCTGCTGATTGGCTCTGTCACAGTCCTACACTATGATTAGGGACACTGATTATAGAGAGGAAAGTTGACTGTTTCCTAGGCTTCAATGTAACATGTCCATATGTGACGGTCTACTGTCGATATTGGTAAGAGCCAGACATATTGTTATGGAAGAATTCCACATCACTTTGTTTCAATGTCTTACGTGAACACATGCGCTCGGTTTCAAGGCCAGTGATAAGTCGAAACCTGAAAAATTCGCATTTTCTTTTGGCCTCAAGCTAGAATTTCAGCAACTGTCAATTCGTGTCACTTTCGGAATTGGCCCGTGACTTATCTGACACTTTCTGTAAGTGATTTAGCCAACAGTACATAAGCAACTAAATGCAGGCCCATATCACTACGTCATCGAGCAGCCAGTGAGATAATGTCTGCTTGAATACACACATGTTCTTGCAGGCTAGCCTACACATCAGCGAACCAGCGAATTTTTCCCGTCTCTGGCGGTTAGACGTTTTTAACCCTACGTGTCTTGGGGTTACACCCGGGAATCCTTGCTCTGATTGGCACAGTCAAATAGTGACAACTCTACACAAAGTCAAGCTGCCAATAATAACGAAGAAAAGCTGCAGATGTGCATGTAAGACATTGAAACATAGTGGCGAGAAATCCTTTCCATCACACATCACTGGCTCTATCATTGGCTGTGCCGCCATCTGGCTGTGCCAATTTTTAACTCTCGGTGCTGCTACACAATATTGAAAATTCGCCTTTAAACCACTATGTAACTGTCCTCCATATATACAAATAGTGGCGGATTTAGAAACATTTGGGGGGGGGGGTACCTTACGTGATTTTATGGATTGTAAAAAATACCAGCTATTTCATAAGTGTGGTTGTTTACTGTTAAATAACATTAAAGATAACATGCATACAAGCAGGACACATTAAATGTACTTGGACCATCATAGAAAAAAACTCCGGTTTCCTTGAGGCGAATGGACATACTTTAGCTACATAATGTTGAACACGATTGGGATGGAGGGGCTTCAGCCTGGTAGTCCTTCTCCCTTAAATCCACCACTGTATACATAGCGCATGCCACTAAACTGTTTTGCAAAATACACTGACAGGAACGATTCTTGCGATTTTTCACTATCTCTATGATTGAACTTGAACGATTTTGCCTTATTATAATTGGCTTAATGACTCCCTAAAGATGTAAAATAGTTCGCAGTCCAACTACGAAAGAAACATTAACTGACAAGCATTTGAATTTTAGCATGTCCCCCAAAAATCAGGCAAATTTATCTGGTATTCAGGTACTCACGAATTGCCCTGGCTCTTATCTATTGATCTGATCACTGTAAAGCATCGTCGACTGTCTAGTTTATTTTTGGGCAGAGCAAAACAATGGACTGTGCGAAATGTCCCTGGCCTCTCGACTACCGGCGAAGGCCGATATTTTCGTGCGCCGGAACTCTTGACGTGGGACCAATCTTTCGACGACACACTTGCGGAAAACGACGGCGCCTCCTGATTGGATGTTCGCTCACCGTGATCTGCGTGCCGACGTGCGAACCTGCCACACGCCGAGTTTACAACGGGCTTAGAAGTACTTACGAGGGGGGGGGGGGAAGATGAGATGGTAGTATCGTACGAATAGATGAGAGTGAGTGAAGAGATTTTGCCCAGTAATTAGTATCAAGGTACTTATTAAGGCTGGCGGGGAGTGACATGAGGTTAATATGAAGCAGCACCGGAATGAAGGTGCGGGGGAAACGGGAGATCCCCGAGAAAACCCGCCAACCAGCGGTATCGTCCGGCTCAATTCCCACATGTGAAAACCCGGGGACCGACCCCGCAAGGAATCGAACCCGGATCGCCTTGGTGGGATGTGAGCGCTCCAGCAACTGCGCCAACCGTCTGTGTCATAGACGTGTGGTGTTGCAGTAAACTTAGTGTAATTGGCACAGTCAAATGGGACAAACACACTGACCCTAACCACGCTGCAGATCAGCAGATGTGTATGTAAGACATTGTAACAAGTTGGGGCAGAATTACTTCCACCGAACATCAGTGGCTGTACTGGTGAGTATAAAACGACAAGAGGCCTGCTAATAAAGTAATGGCGTGGGTGCGGCAGAGGTTGCTGAGGTGCTGTACTAGCAGCGGAACCCGGAAGTCGAGGGAAGACCCAGAGTCCGAGGAGGCTGTACCGGAACACGCGGAGCGCGGAAGTGACGCTGCGGCCGCGACGAATGGAAAGCTGCGAGCAACTGCTGTAATATTGCGCAACCGCCTAGACAAGACTGCAGTACAGAACTAGTGGTTGTGGTATGCCGCGACAAGCTGGGAGTGGTTGGTGTATAGCGGGATGGTGGTGGGAGACAGTTATTGTCAGACAAGGACCTACCGCTAGGTTAGGGTTCATTCTACTACAGGTTAGGAACATATTTACGAACCTGTAGTTTTACAATTACTACAGCCACAATTTTTGCACCATTTGATGCCAATACCTCAAATGCACATCTATGGCTCTGCTTCACAGCTAGTGATTGGAATATTTAACTGTCACTAGTCTTGGGGTTCTACTGGTAAATACCAGACGAGTGTTGTCACTATAGCCTTATTCTAACTAGCGGAATCAAATGAAAGACGTGTCTGAACAAAGATACTCTGCCAATAACTATGAAGCAAAGCTGCAGGTGTGAAGTAAGGCTCTACCAATTTCTTAGCGAAATTCTCTTGCAATGAGGTCTGACTGACACTTTCGTGTGATCATTCTACAGTTTTCCATACAAACAAACCAATGCTATTGCAATTTATATGTGGGTAAAGGAGGGGGATGGCGGTGAGACATAATTTGTTCACTAACGGTTTTTTTTAGCCTAAATGAGGCGAAATCACAAATCTGTTTGGCTATTTTTTTTTGTTATTTTCTCAATACTGACCAATTATTTCAAGTCAGCAAATACTACCGTTTAAGCTAATTATGTAACTAACGCAATTTGCGTAAAACTGATTTATTAGTTAAAACCATATCATTTCTTGTCTTGAAAAAAATAATAGCTGTCGCGGGAAAGGAAATATTTTGAACAAAACTGCCGAACTGATTTGTGATAACAGATATCGTTTATTTAGGTTAAAAAAAAAAGACATCGCAAAAACAGAAACAGAAGAGCATGACCTCAAGAGTTAACGGATCTGTCACGTGAGACGTACTGTAACGAGGTGAGGAGAATATTTTGTCTTGTATAACTATTAAAACATTTTCCAATGCGTTTATCTTCGAACATTAGACACGCTTCAAACTGTGTCCCTATGTTTTTAAAAATACCGTCATACATTTGGTTTGTGCAAAAGTGCACTCGGCTGACTGTCCAGTTGTGCAATCTTAGTTAATATTGATTAGTTTTTGACAATTCTGAAGATTGCAATGTGTGCACAGAGCTACAGGTAAATATTTCATTTCGATAATCTATACTGTACAGTTTGCCAGTCTAGTTAGTTTGTTTGTTCAGAAATCACCTGAGATAGAGACACTTTGCTTTTTCCATTAAAACAGATGTAAAAAGGATGCCAAAACAACTGTCAAAAAATGGAATTCTTACAATTAGTGTTCTGGTGATAATATAAGTGAATGAAGAGTGTAAGAGACTGAGTGGCTGTGTCCAGGTATAAATTAAATAATTCACAGTGAAATATAAGTCAGTTGGTTTTTTTCTATTTACATTCAAATTTTGACTTTGATGCATCGTCATGAGAAAACTATGTGAGTTGAAATTGTTTCGTAAGAGTAAACTGTACTCACAAGCATCGTGTGCAAAACTAACAGCATTTGCTAAACATGAAATTATGACTTTATCGCACTTTAACTACGTATTTACCTAGCTAACTTTTGAAAGTGTTGAAACGTTTAATCTAGTTTTTAGCAACACGGAAGTTTTCATATCACAGATAGTAAAGATGGCTACAAAACTGCTCACTTTATCGTGAACGGCCTATAATGAGTGTAGTAGGCTGGTAAACATGAGACTGAGGGGCTGTGTCCAGCTACAGCGGGCGGCTGTACATGGATAGATAGACAGATAGATGACTGGACCTACAGTAGGGTATAGATGATTGGTGGTGGGGGGAGGGGGAGGTAACTTTCTCGCCGAGCCTGACTGTAGTTCCGTGTTCCTGGTGCCGGTACAAGCGGGCTACTTTCACTTTCCATGTCGTCGCTCTCTCTTTCCTTGCCGCGTCACGCACACACGCACGGTTCACTTCCCACACAACCCCCTGCCCTTCCTGCCTGCCTGATCTACATATATAGGCCATTTACGATCAACTGAGCACTGCTTGAATTTTTATGTCAGCCAAGGGCGCCCATAAGGGTTGGGGGGACAGGGGGGCCTGAGCCCCATAACAGATGTTCCATAAAGTGTTTAGTTTTGTTTTTTAATAAAATGTATATCAAACTGTTTGCAGTTTGATAAGTTTCGTAATCAACGCGGTTTCATGTATTGAAATATGCCAGCGGCTACAAATTTATACACAGACTATATCCTTTCCTGTTGACGTAAACATATTTTAGGATCTTGGCCCCCCCCTCCTTACAATCTGTAAGATGGCTGCCCTTGCGACAGCCGTTTCCCCCTTCATCTTTCCAATTTTGAATATGAAAACTTCCATGTTACTAAGAACTAGTGTAAACATTTCACAACTCTCAAACCTCTATACCTCTATACCTACAGCCCCAATAAATAGGCAAGTCGAACACGCCAAAACGAAGCTCGGTCAATAGGAAAGCCTCCACAGCGACCAGTAGCCAATCAGACTCAAGACGAACACGCCAGGCCGAAACTCGGCCAATAGGAAAGCCTCCACAGCGACCAGTAGCCAATCAGAAGCAAGACGAATACGCCAGCTGCAGATGTGCATAAAGTATCTATACAAACTGGGGTAACATTCTTTTCGTGTAAAATAAAAACAAATAATAATTTGTCTGACTTATCATCAAACTTTCCACAACTCAAATCTTGAGGAAAATACACTAATATAGTTGGTTCGGTATAAAGTGAGCACTCAAAAAAGCCCTGCTTAAGTCATATTTTCAGCCAATTCGTATCTTTCCGCGCGTAACAGCAAACGGCGAGAAATGTCTAACTTCTTTGGACACGTCACTTGATGTTTGCGCGTGCAAGATAAATTGTTCAGTCAGTACGAATCGATACAGTTCAATAAACAAAGTTTAGTAATTATACAAAATATAATTGTGTAGATTTCGGTTGATTTTGTTTCTGTACTGTTGAAATAAATAAGAAAACATACGGAACTATATTGCGTAATTGCGTTGCCAACCATACAAGCCATAAGACAACCATAGTTAATGTAGAATTATATGCAGTAACGGCTAGTGATATACTTCATAGATTAAAATTTTAGTGCTCACATTATCCCAAATGGCCTATACAAATACCTCAGTGAAATTCAGTGTTCCACGAATAAAGACACCCATATCACTTCCTCTGTTATAAACTTACAGCTGGTAACAGAGCGTCACGCCAGAACGTATCTTAAAATAGTTACAAAAGCAACAGCCTATCTCGGCCACAGGAGAAGAGTAGATTATTGGAGGGACGTAATAATAAAGTTAAAGACAAAATAAATTAATTGAAGTCAATTTTGAGATTAAAGATAACCCAATAACTGCCCCGCCGAATGCAAGCTGCTTGACATATTTAAAAGCAGTAAGAAGAAATAATTTTTTTAACAGAGCCGGCAACATAAAAGCTGAAATACTACTGTATGGTACAAAAATTAATAAAATGCAGTGTCACTTTTATGTACAATAACTAAGACTTGAGGAGGCGCGGAACATATTGAGGGGTTTAATATTTTAAGGCTGGTGGGCCGCAGATAACGTAGCACGCACAAAGTTAACAGTTTTTGCAGCTGGACAAGAAAGATCAGTCTCACGTCAAGAACAGTTGATGACTACGTACCTGAAAAATTCAATTTATACTCTTGCGAACAAGCTTGAATTCGGGTTCCTTCTTCAATTTACCACTGATAGATGCCCGGAAATTTCGCGAATTCATTTGAGAAGATGTTACATTTTTAATTTATGTACTCGTTTATCACGTTGTTCCCAGTTGGATCATTGTTACTGAAACTCACTCTTGAAGACTGTGAACCAATAGTAGACCAGCATAAAAACACTCACAGACTGCCGCGCTACCTTGTCACGTGTACAACTGTCCACTCACTGTAGCAGACAATATTCAAGTATACATCTTGTAAACTAATACCAAAATATTTATCAGTCACATATTTTTAATTGATAGAAAATTTTCTAAATGCCGAAGATAATTAATTTAACTAACTTCAATTAATGGCGAGCTTTTTAGGGAGACGGCAACAATTTCAATTTCTCCCCCCCCCCCTCAATTTTGTAAGAACTATTTACTTCCAAACTGGTTATTAGATTTTCATTAGTGGCGTGATAAACAGTTGTAAAATGTATAATAACTTGTTTCTAAATGTGCAAAAATTGTCTGTAATGTACGAAACGTGTTTGTAATTTTATGAAAATTATTTGTAAATAGGTAGGGACCTTTAATTTACACGAAAAAAAATTACCCAAATTCGTTCTAATGCATTTCGTGCACAACTGCAGCTCTGTTCAATGGTCATTGGCAGCGGTATGACGTGCACAGACGTCGCTTATTTGACTGTGCCAATCAGAACAAAGGTTACTGCGACACCACACGTCTGTGATTAGCTGGGAGTTAAATACAACCAATCACTGACCAGGAAGCCTTGCTATAAATCTACACATACGGCATTGAAACAAGTTACTGCAAGAATGTTGTCGCGAAAATAAGGCTATCCTGAATTATTACTATGCTTCTATATTTCCAAGAATTTCTAGTAAATTTTACAACAATTATTAGCAGAAAGAAATGTATTTTTGGTATTAGTTTTCAACAACTTTTCTTTAGTTATACAAAAACTGTGAAGTACCCGAGTTACTCATGCAGGAGGATATAGGGTTGACCTTGAGAAATGAAAACGTAAAGAAAAAGCAGTCAATGGAGAGATTGTAATTATTTACAAGGTTTATAGATCGTGAAACACCCTCGAACAGTCAGTCAAGATCACACGAGACAGCCGCTACAACATTGGAGGGCTTGTTCTAACATCTAGCACCTGAAACATTCCAGAAAAACTAAGAAGTTTGCGTGCAATTAATTGCCTGCCTGCAAAAACATATAGCTCTTGTTGTTTTATTTACACTTTCAGTTACCTTATTACCCGTATATACTCGATCAACACAGGCGTAGGTTTGTGGCGGGAAATGTTTTGTACCAATTGTTATCTATGCCTTATGAGCACATCCGCAGTTCTGCTTCATGGGGGGGGGGGGGCAGACTGCCCCGGGCGCCGGGTTAGATGGGACGCTGGAGGTGCCGAAAATTATTACTTGAGAGTGAAATATAAATGAATGTAAAAAAGATACCATATCAACCAATATTCAGACTTTTACAAGGTTTAACCTGGTACACCATATGATCGGTGGTTGCTAAGAAGGCCACAAGTCATTTAAAAATATAATGAGACTTGTGCTCTTCCTACTGTTCACTGAAGGCGCCAAGAAAAATAAACCTATGTGTTAATATAATGATATGTGTACCCTATAAACACCTACTAAATGCTGCAAGAAATGCACAAGTCTTAACTTGGTAAGTAATTAGGCTTAACTCCTTCCTACCGAACACTAAAGATACAATGTTATGTATACAGTATTTATAAGTATAATGCACACTTAAAACATTGATAATTGGTAGCTAGTAAACACAGGTTTAATGTATTTCTTCTAAAATGTTATACTGTTATTTACGCGAGCACAAAACCAATGCAAGATACATTTATTACTGTTGAGTTGATTGGACTGATATAAAAATGGTGATGCGAATAGGTGAGGGGGGGGGGGGAGCAAATCACAATTCTTACCCCGGGCGAAAGAAAGCATATATTCGTCCCTGGTCAGTACGGATGTTTTAACACTCGAGTTCGGTTCTAGAGAAAAATCGCAGATGCATGATGTCACAATAACGTTATTCTTACTGGCGTTGTCAAATTAGAGCTTTGTATTTTTTTTTTGTTTGGAATAGTAAATTTTCGTTCCTCCCCACCCCCTCCCCATCCGAGAATTGACACAGTTCGCCTAGGGATTTTTCAGGTTTTGTCATTATGTCTATGTTGGCTATATATACAATCCGGCTTATAATTCCTGTATTATTTTTTCTTGTTTCACACTTGGATTTCTGCCACGACATAGCACTGCAATGGTGACTGTCGAAAATATTTCACTAAATCATTGCAAGAATTTTTCGCGACGTAATGTTTGTATCAGGCATGATTAGAGATGGTGAATTTCGCGATTTCAATGACCTGCATGCGTTATAATAAAATATCCTATGCATACTCAAGTCCCAACCATTTGTCCACTAGCTGTTACTCAGTGGAACAGCCGACAATGAACGAATAGACAGGGCTTGAGTTATGCATGGGACAGTTGGTTCTAACATGTAGGTCATAGAATTCGCTATATTTCACCATCTCTAGACATTATGTATTTTTAAAAACCTAAAATCACAGTACGAAGAGCGTGTTTTTTTAATAGAGCTGGGATTAAGTTTAGTAGAGTCGCGTATAAAAGAGTAGAGGTATCAGCACGCAGTAACAACGTTCACAAGCCAGACGAAGAGTTTTTGTCAAGAGAACGCACTGCGAAAATAAAATGAATAATGCATTAAACAAAAATGCCATGCTTTTCTATAAGCCTATGAATTTATAAATAAAGAGAAATATTTGAATTAGTCTTTGGAAACTTTTTGAGTAAATAATTCTTCGAGTGACGATTTTATGGGTCGGTTTATTTACGGGCTGAAGCCATAATTTTGGACGTTTAATTCCAATGCAAGAATTTACGATAAACGAACGAGTTATTCTACAAAACAGCTGCTCATTTTTAGTCTTCCTTTATTGATTTTAAAAACTCGGAGATATTAATTCACGTTTATAGCGTTAATTTATATAAAGGGACAGGATATTTTAGCGGAAATACTTGTGCACCAGCTTGTACCAATGTCGTACGAGCACATCTGCAGCTGTTCTTCATGGTTATTGGCAGCGTGACTTTGTTCAGACACGTCCCTCGTTTTACCTACAGGTCTATGAACACGCAAGTTTTTCCAGCATCTTGTCATCAGCTTACTCATAGCAAGCTGTATCACAAGGCCGCTGCCTTATTGGCAACCCTGTCAAGAAGTGTAATTTAACACTTATCTAAGCTCGCCAACAGCAATGGCTGTCTGTGATTCGTTATTCTGTTTCTGTCCTACACACCGGCGAATCAGCGGAAAGCCACTGCAGTTGTCGAGACCTCAGAAGTGTTCAAATGACCTTTCCTGGCAGGGTAGTCACATCTAAGGCCATGACCTTGTACCAAAGATGCCTATGGCTAGAGATGATGGTTATCACGAAACTTCTTTGTACCAACATACCCTTGAAAACACTGTAGTTTCTCGCAACATACTTGATTACGTGATATACTTCTGTCACAACGTAGCTGTTTGCAGACCAATAACAGGCATCAAATATTACAACAGTGGGATTCCCATTGGCTCAGTCAAATAGGGCAACCGCTCCAAGTACAGGGAAAATCTAGTAATCTTTTGGTAAGATGAATGTACGTTGAAACCCAGCAAACAGTCAAGTTTTCCCGCGATAGACCATCATCTCTAGCTATAGCTTACTGCAACACGCGCTTAAAAAAAAATGTATCGAAACTCTCGGAAAGACGCAAGCTGGCAATAAAAGGCTGGTATGTAAACCGTTTCTTCTAAACCACGAGCTTATTGAATCGTCAGTCACTGGGTTAGTTCGAACTAATGGTTCTCTATTATTCCCCTTCCTCTGCAGCATTCTTCTTTCCTTTTCATTCAGCCAGCACTCTTTCTGCCTGAGTCACCGGCGACTTGTTCTGCGAACTCATTTCTCGACCTTCCTTTTTCTCCTTTGTGAACTTCATCCTGTCTTCTATTGTAGGCTGTATGAAATCATCACGCCTCAGATAATGATCAATCACTTTCATTCTTTTTTATTTATACTTTATTTTGAGAAGAAAGACTTGGTAGGTGACCTTGGAGTCTATATGCATCTCCCCGACTCCCGCAATTCGGCCTTCACCAAAATGATTTTCACAAAATCTCTAATTTAACAGCTTGACAATTTTTTACGTTAAACAGACTTTTAGTCAAAGTTAACGACATGTAGGGCCTACAAGTAATTTGTATAATTCCTAGAAGTCAATACACAAAAGCCCATAAAACATACGTAATGAATAAAACTATGCTAAAAGAAATATCAATTTTGACTAGCCCTATGTGAAAAAGAAATACGAAATAACAATTTTGCAGAATCACACAACCTTCTTAACTTCATCGATTTTTTAAAATGAAAATGAGGTGTTTTGAAAGTTTTAAAGCATATATTTAATGACAAAATTAATGCTAGCAGCGTTCTCCAGGCATCAGTTGTTGTATCAACAGTAACCAGTAAATAACCTGAAAAGTAATTAACCATAAACTAATGCGTATTTTAAGCGCAGTATCCCGTATGTGCATTACACATATTTCCATCTTGACATCCATTGGTTCGACTGTAGAGAACTTGAAGCTCTCATTTTCCCGTCTTTAAAATATAAAACAGTCCATTCCTTTCGGCAAATTTACCTAATAATTACGTTTTAATGTTTTTTTTGTCGGTTCAGAGCACTTTACATATTCCTACAATCACAGAATAGTTAGTAATACAGAAGTGAAATAGCCGGTAGGACGGGCAAACTCAGTCACACACTCCATCAGCATGGGGGAAACACCTGCCTTGCTAATCGGCAGCCAGACCATTAAGAAACCAGCAGTAACATGCAGGAACCAAACAAATACGGACTAGTATTTACAGCCTCGAACAGCCAATAAGCGGCCAAGTTCGCCCGTATCAGATGAGCCACCACATAATTTCAAGGCTGTTACTATTTAGTCTAGGCCTATGCTATACATTAATGTAAGCTTACCGCATTAAAAAAGTACTTAAATTACTATTACCCTCTTCCTGTAATCCAACTTGCAGATCTGTATATCGGACTGACAAAAAGACAAGCTAGTTAGTACCAACAACTTTCTCGCTAACAAATCACCGTTATACGGAATAAAAAACTGCACCTTGACACGAATTATTTCTTCGAGCCCTTGCCTCTACCGGTATTTCATTATTATGCTTCCGCCAGAGCGGAATTTTCTCACTTTTTATTACCTTTCTGCAAAACACAAACCCAGATCAATATTTTTTCCCCTTTCGTTTGTTACATTCCATCGATTCAGTTTCCCTTTCCGATCACGACACTATGGATCCATCTACCTAAACGAGGCAGGGGAAAAAAAGAAAGAAAAAAAGGAATTTTTATTGTAGTCGAAATCGATTCGTTCCCTTCCCAAGTGATTGACGAATGAATTAAAAAAAAAAACTATGCACACGCATACATATAACAAGGTTAAATTCCAAATAAATAGCTAAATTAATATGTTTGTGCACGAATTCAACCAGCTACAGGCTTGCCGTGATAAACTGAACCCTCTATGGCTGTTGTTAAAGCTGATGGTTTGTCGCAGGATAAAGTGACCATTTACTGGGTTTCAACGTACGTTCAACTTACCAGAAGATTGCTGGCTTTAGCTTGTACTTGGAACTGTTACCCTACTTGACTGAGCCAATAAGAATCCCGCTATTGTAATACTTTATGCCTTGTTATTGGTTTGTAAACAGCTACGGATACCACCCAATCATATATGTTGACAAGAAACTACAGTGTTTTCAAGGGTATGTTGGCACAAAACATTCTCGCGATACTATCATCTGTACATATTGTATTACCATACAGTTAACATTATCACGATATCCCCCACGTGTTACACTTGTCACGCAGTGCGTTGAAATGTCTACTAAATTTTTTGAGTACCCCGTTCTGCCTCTGTACCTCGTTTGTCCCTCCAGCCTACATTTATTACTACTTTTTTTTACAGAATCCTTCACAGGTGTACGCGCAATAACTCACCGAATTTGCAGTCAGATAAACGATATAAGATCACATATAAAACCTACAGAAAACATGTCACATACTGTGTGTACACACAAAGTACCATAGTAAAAATAACTAGTAACACCTTATTGTTGAGAACATATTTTTGCACGTCACTTATTTTATGAAATCTCATATTTGTTAAAATTAAATTCTTTTCGGGAGAGACAAAAAACATACAGACACTAACAGTGTTATGGTATTTGTTAGTAACTACAGCAAAATGTCATAAAAGCATAATATCTAAACATCTGTGTAAACTGAAGCACAAGCACAGGCACAGAGAAAATAACTTTAATATACTATTTATCAATTGGCACATAGGAGGTTTCATAAAATCAACGACGACAAACTGGTTTCAAAGCATTACGTGCACCTCTGCAGCTCTGCTTCATGGCCAGAGACGGGGTAATTTTAAACTCCCAATCTCGTGGGGTTCTACCTACAAATTAGAGGCTTAGGTTTATAAAGGTATAAGTCAGTTAATATAGTTTTCTCGTAAACAATTATTTGTAATCACATGCAAATGGAGTACGTTCTTACAATACTCAAATAATATTTAGGAATTCAGTTAAGAAGGAAATATACGTTACAGAAAATTCCTTTTAAAAATGTGTATAATATGAATAACAAGGACACTACCAAATATTTGAGGGGCCGCGGTGGCCGAGGGGTCAGACCTCTCGCCTCCCACCAAGGCGATCCGGGATCGATTTCCGGCGGGGTCGGTCCCCGGATTTTCGAATGTGGGTATCGTGCCGGACGATGCCGCTGGTTGGCGGGTTTTCTTGGGGATCTCCCGTTTCCCCCACCCTTTCATTCCGGCGCTGTTCCATACTCACCTCATGTCACCGCTCACCAGCGCTAAAGACATCGATGTTAAGGTGGGACATCAGTCGTCAAATTAGATTATTTATTTTTTTGTATTCTGAAAAGAAAAGGGTAAAATGTGCGTTTGTAGCGTGAATTCTATTTATCTTGCGCTACAAAACAAGCATTACATATGAACTTTTAACGTATATCTAGGCCGCAACCAGTCACACAAAACTAAGAACATAAAATAAATTGTTTGACTGATCACGGCCTAAATGTACGTTGAAAGCTCAACTGCGATGCTTTTACTGCAGCGCAAGATAAATATAATTCACGTTATTATATCACAAGTTAGACTTTTCTTCTCAGAAATTTAAAAAAGCAAACAAATAAAATAATTAAATATGGCGACTGATGTCCCACCTTAAGCGCAGACAAAAATGTCTTCACTCACTTCACCAAATATTTGAGACTTACACGACTGTGAATCTCGGACCCTCAAATCACACAAGTGTGATGTCGCAGTAACCTTACTGAGAGTAGCACAGTCAAATGGGGGACATGACAGCACAAAACACGCTGCCGACAACCACGGCGCGGAACTGTACATATACACGTGTGGCAATGAAACAAGCTGGGGCAAAAATCTTCTCGCGAGAAACCAGAGAAAAGTGACGTCACAGTTACCATACTTCTGTTCAAATAAGGTCAACTGTCCAGATCGTTTGTCTGTATTTCATGTATTGTTCCTACACCAAGTAAAAGTAACTATCGGTTATGTAGAATGTGCAGAACACATTCTTAACTCCTACATAACAGACTGTTGTAGGAATAAAGCTAGTAATGACAGTCGACTAGGACTGTTGTCCTTAGTTTAACAAACGACAACAATACTTTTCTTTCAGTGAGCAAGGCCATGCTAGGTAAGATTATTCACATTGGCGCAAAAAAACTAAAACAGCTTTAATGACATGCTTTGAAAAAATTCAACACTAAGAGGCACAATTTCGGCATTTTTTCAAACTAGTGCACCGTTCGTGCGCAAAATATTATTTCGCTTGGTTTGATTTACTTTCATAACAAAATTGGCGATATTTTGGATGGAAAAATTTGAAAAACTTTCACGTCTATTGCTACCAAAAAAAATTAGGTACAAATTATGATCAGTCGAGGCACGAGTATTCTGCGTATTCATCTGGCAACAGCCTTGACTTCTCGGTTCTATACGTGTACAGGTTGAAGCCGAATAGCCATATGCTTCTAACAATACAAACGTGTAGCACGTGATGTCCCCACGACTTGTTTCCTTATTTATAACTGGCTTGCAGTCGTCAAATGTGTGTTAAAACTGATCTCGTCTAATAACAGGACGAGGAGTGAAGTAAACGTTATTGACGTTAAACATAACCTAGAATCAATACGCGAAATAATCGTGCCCCTAATGATCAGAGACCCGAAAATGTGGCGGGTTCAACGACCAGCAGGCTAGACTGTACAGTGCTGTATACACTATGTCCTCAGATACTTGTATATTGTCTGCTGCTACGACAGTTGTACATGTGACAAGATAGCGCAGGAGTCTGTGAGTGTTTAGATACTGGTTTGATATTGGTTCACAGTTCTCAAGAATGGGTTTCAGTAACAGCGACCCAAACGGGAAAATAAATAAACGTGTACAGGTGTTTGAAATCTATCGTCTTCTCAAATGAATTCGCTAAATTTCCAGGCCTCTAACTATGATTAGAGGTACGTACATTTCGCAGATACATTCCAGGTAAGGTTGAACGCCAACTATGTATATTTCATTGTCATGTCTGTGACTTGCGGCGGCTGTTACGAAACGCGTTTGACTACTGCAAGCCAGTAGTAAATAAGGAAATAATGCGAAGTGCTATCGCTTGCTACCTGCTTGTACGGTTATAAGCCAATAGATAATAGATTGTGGCCAGTGGGTGTATACGACTGACAAATCTAGGCTGCTGCCAGATGAATACGCGAAATTGACGTACCTCTAATTATGATTAAAGCCCAGAAATATTCGCGGGTTCAATGACCTCTAGACTAGTCTCTAAGAATCTCAAGTAGACTGTAACTACTGACTGGCTGTTAGTTGACACAGTGCTGCCACTTGATTGGACAGGTATTTCCTTGCTTCTTTGTTATTGGCTCAGCGCTCTCCAGAAGGAGCCAAATAGATCAAGAGCCAGTTATGAAGGTGACACAAACCTACAGTAGTTTAAATTCTTGATTGCTCTTAAACGAAAACGCGAATTTTGCAGGTCCATAAGAATGATATATTTGTGAGGAAATAATGTAGGGATTCTTTAATACGAAAAGTATGTTGCTTTGAAAAATAATTGTCGCAAAAACAGTAGAAACAAGACATAATTGCCTTAACACACGCGTATATAATGGTATAGTTAGCGACGATGGCTTATCGCGGGAATACTTGACAATTTGCTGGGTTTCAACGCACGTTCAGCTTATAAATATATTACTGGTTTCCGCTTGTACGTAGAGCTGTTGCCCTATTTGACTGAGCCATATGCGAATCCCACTATTATAATATTTGATACCTATTATTGGTCTGCAGACAGCTACGTTGTTTCAGACGTACATCACCCAATCATTAGAGGCACGATTATTTAGCGTATTGATCC
>PNEQ01118801.1:35826-88672 GCA_003012365.1 Medauroidea extradentata
AAGGTTACTGTAACACCACACGTCTGTGATTTGCGTGTAAAACCCCACGACACACGAATGTCAAAACATCCAATCTCTGACCGTGAAGCAAGTCTGCAGACGTGCACACAAGTCACTGACACAAAGTGAGGCAAATTTCTTTTCGCGAAAAGTTCATGTCTCTAATCCTAGGTCACGCAGGTTGAACGTCAATGACGTACACTTCAATACTCCGTCTGTGATTAGACGAGAGCGTTTTAACACACATGACGACTGCAAGCCAGTTATATAAGGAAACAAGTCGTGGGGACATCACGTGCTACACGTTTGTACTATTAGAAGCCAATGGATGTTTGGCTTCAACCGGCACATGTATAGAACTGAGAAGTCTAGGCTGTTGCCAGATTAATACGCGAAATACTCGCACCTCTATCGATCACACGTGTCGCAAGAAAGTACAGTATTTTCAAGGGTATGTTGACACAGGAAATTTCCGCGATATATCATCATTACTGTCCGAGCAATTTTGCGAATTCATTAGAGAAGACGTTAGATTACGGGTTAATTATTTTCGCGACTGGGTCACCGATACTGGAGATCTTCCTTGAGGACTATGAACCAATAGCAGACCTGCACCGAAACACTCACAGATTCCAGTAGAGTTAACCTTGTCACATGTTCAACTATCCACTCACTGGAACAGCAGACAATGTACAAGTATCTGAAGACACGGTGTATACAGGACTGTGGAATCTAGCCGGCTGGTTGTTGAACCCGCCACATTTCCGGGTCTCTAATCATCATGTGTACGTATAATTGGATGGTGTTATGGAGAATGAAACTTATCCAAAAAGTAATTTATTTTGAGATAACCATTTCAAGTAGTAAAAAGAAAAAGGTAAAAATTATCTTCTAGAAAAAAAAAACGAGCATTAAATCATAATATTCGAATAAAGGCCAGAAAAAGTGGTTTCTACCAGGTTTATATGGACACAGTAGACTTAGACTTTGAATATCTCAGCTGCAGTAATTAGTGGGTTGGTTCTCTTCTGTAAAACTACATGCAATTATTGGTGCAGTTCTCGGGGCGCCAGTATGACGTGCAGAGGCCACACACAGACGCAGACAACGTGTTGACAGGGGCTATGTAGCGCCACGCACGTGCTAAACACACGGGGTCTGGTCGGAATGCAGCCCGACTAGACCAGACTAGACCAGACTAGACCAGACTTATACACGCAGCTATGAGACTGCGACGTGGCCGGGGCTGGCTCTAATAAACGTATAACCGCGCGGCTAGGCGGTTCCCGCCGCTGGAACCGGAAAAACAGGAAACTGACGCCTGGGAAGATCTCCGAGACGAGGGAAACATTGTGCGCCAGCACGCGCTAAACTCCACGCCCCGCCTCGTCGTATTGTCTACGGTATAAACACACAGTATTTAGTGATACAGAAGTGTAATACCATGTAGGACGGCACAGACTAAATAGTAATACAGACGTAAAATGACGTGGAGGCTTATTTGATACGGGCAAACTTCGCCGCTTATTGGCTGCCCGGGGCTGTTGATACCAGCCCCGTGTATGTTTGGCTCCTGCATGTTATGGCAGGTTCCCTATTGACCTGGCTGCTAGCTAGCAGGGCAGTTACCTTGCGGTGATTGGCAGTAGGTGTTTCCGCCATTTTGCTGTCCAGGGAAGCCATTTTGCCGTCGTGTGTGACTGAGTTCGCTGTCCTAACGGCTATTTCACTTCTGTATTCCTAATTGTTCTGTGTAGGAAGGCAAAGTCAGTCACACACAGACGTGTGACGTTGTAGGAACCTCACTGTGGTTGGCGCAGTCAAATGACAGATGTCAGTTCACAAAGACATGCTGCTAGTAACCGCGAAGCACAGCTGCAGATGTGTACGTAAGGCACTGAAACAAACTGAGGCAAGTTCAGTGGCGTGGCGTGGGTAGGTGTTGTAAGGTAAGCTGTACTTTGCGTCGTCTGTACAAATTCGTGAGTTGACTCTAGAATATTGTATAGACATCGGGAAGTACAGCTTACCTTGCAACACACCACACCACTGGGTTTTAATTCTTTTCACGAAAAGTTCAATGTTCTGATTACATGGTAACCGCTTAAAGTCCCATGGTGAACTGGATAGGCGGGAATTACGCACGTTAGTTTACCGCTTGGTTCGTTGTGGCGATGAGGCATTTGATGCTTGCTTCAAGGTCGCCCTTATAGCATCGTTGCTTGTGAGCCTATATAAAGTGCAGGTAGGCGGCGCCGCTAATGAGAGACGAGCGGCTGCTCAGGATAAGACGACGAGAAAGGAAGCAGCGATGCGGAAGACGTACAGTGACGTCGTGTGACGTAACTAGAGGCTGTGCGGGTGTGAGGTTGTCTTCTAGAGTCGCGGCACGTGTGCTAATGATGAGGTGCCACCTTCTTAGATACCAAGAGGGGAAGGAGGTGTTCCACGTATACAGCCTCACTGATGCAAGCTCGCGACATCTCCCTACACACGTGGGTGTGATATCCGGTAAGGTTCTACCACAAGTTAGACAGACCGTGGTTAGCGGGTAAAACCTCAAGACTCACATTAAAGGACATCCATCACAGAGGGTGCCGCGGTGGTCGAATGGTCAGACCATTCGCCTCCCACGAAGGCGATCCGGGTTCGATTCCCGGAGGGGTCGGTGCCCAGATTTTCGCATGTGGGAATCGTGCCGGACGATGCCGCTGGTCGGCGGGTTTTCTCGGGGATCTCCCGCCCATTCATTCCGGCGCTGTTCCATACTCACATCATGTCATCCTCCACCTCGTTGTTCAGTGCTGGTCAAAATCTCTTCATTCTCTCATTCGAAAAACACTACTATACACGAGCGTTAGACTTCGAACTACGCTGCCTATAAATAAAATAATGTGGTCACCGCTTAAAGTCCCATACGAAAAATGATAACAGTAAAGCACTGCACGCCATCTGACGGGCTTGCGCGGAATGGAGATAATACATTACATACGTAGGTTAATGGCAACCTTTACCGCTCCTGCCTCTCACACACAACCACAGCCTATCTAGGGAGGCCCCTTAAAAGGTAATTGAGTGTATTTCAATTAATAATTTAATTTTTATTGCGTTTTGTGTTTCGTTGACAAAAAACCCACCACAATGACAGATGCAAGGGAAGGAATCGACCATGTCCTACGTTAAGGAGCCATCAGATCATTCGCCTGGAGAAATTTCTGAAAACCATGTAACACCAAAATCAGGATGATCAGAGCCGAGAATATTTTTCGTTCCGCCACCTCGCTCGGTTCGATTGTAATTGTCAGATCTAAATGTTCTAATACTTTGCAGCATCTGAAAAGAAGAAAAAATATAACGCATGCCATACGTTTCAGTGTGTGCGTAAATAAGCTCTTTTTAAAAGGAAACTATTTCATATGTACCCATTGGGCCATATATACATGAAGGAACACACTTAGACTTCGGAGAAAAATGTACACACTCGAATCTACTTGTGAATACATATTACTTTTTAAAACACCTCGTACGTTGGAAGCATTATTTTAAAATCTGGCAAAATTAGCTAAAATCGGCTTATTCAGATGGTTGTTCTCAAGATATATTAAACGGATTTGAGGTCTACAAGTCCATTGGACATTGCTACACTGATGGGTCCAATCAAACGATAGACTCTGCGCTTTAATTCCCACAGTTAAAAAATTACGGTGGAAAACTGCACGCGCATACGACTTTGGCCGTAGAGGCGATATCACAATACATGCGCCAGCAGACGTCGCTCGTAGTGCCTCATCGGTTTTCGCATCAGACATACACACACGGACAGATAGGCGGGCGCCTTAAGGCCGTGGTATTTCAATTATTTCAAACAATTCTAAATAACATGAATATTTTTTAAGCAAATTATTTGTAAAAGATTTGAGACTGTATACAGTCAAACGATACACAATTTAAAGACAGCGTTTTTTTAAAATAATGTACCGTTTGCTAGCAAAAAATTATTTCGTTTTATTTTGGCTTATATTGACAACAAATTATGTGATATTTCAGGTCCAAAAATATAAAAATTCGTTTGGTGTATTGCAACAAAAAAATTCAGATACAAACTATGATATATAAGTGTTAATTAAAACTGTATGAATGAATTTTTGATATATGTATTATTTGCGATAAACAATATGTTCGAAACCACTGCAGAACTGAAGAGCGAGGCCGTAAGGTCATGTTATTTAGTTAAAACGGATTTTGCGATATTTTTTAAAGCTTTAGAGTTAGTTGGACCTGGCGCATGAGATGTGTTGTAGCGTGGTACGAAAAGTGTTTTTTCACGTATAACTAATAAACGTGTTTTCAATATGTATGTCTACGAAAAAAAAGACACGCTTAAAACTATGTCTCTAGCGTTTTAAAATACCGCTAGCTTATTAAAAACGTAATTACCAAGCTTCCCAAAAGTGGTAAAAATGGCTTTTTAAGATTGCTGTATCTAGAAAACTACAAACCGTGATTGAAAAACAAAATAATGGCGACCTGCGTTGGACTTTACCTCATACTTTCCACAAATAAAATAATAGGGTGCCCGCTTGAAGTCTAATTGAAAAACACTTTCTACTTAAACACTGCACGCTAGTTTAGTTCTCTGCGCTTAGAGGCGAAGCAGTGTTGAACGCACGCATTGGAGCCGACTTATCGCCCTCCCCGTTTTCTTGCGTCAAACGCAAAAAAAACTTAGGTCCAACCAACTTTTAAATGAGAGCAGATATCAAAGATCCGGTAGACAGTTTTGTTTCAAATAGTTTTTTTCAGCGATAGTTAATTTTTTTCCAAAGCAATAAATTACACGCTTTCAACTAAGAAGTCTATTAACCAGAATTTCGTTAATTACATAATTAGTTAAAACCTAGTGTTTATCGACTTGAAAAAAATCTGCCATCATGGAGAAGACGATTTTAAACAAAACAGCCAGACAGATTTTTGATATTTGCTCTCGTTTAAAAGTAAAAAACTGATATAGTTATAAAGTGGAAACAAGAGAGCATGGCTAAGACGAGGCAGACGTGTGAGGACAGGATCCATGTTAGTGGAAGTAGCTGCATCATAGATATGAGGCGAGGCATGACAAGACCTAGCAGTCATGGCCCCTTGATATCAGCCGCTGGTATCATCTGTGTCATGCACACTTGACCTCGACCATAACGTCCATCACCTCATGTCCCTCTAACTATCCAGTGTTGCCAGCCACGCAGTCTTGTCCTAGCTTACACGGTAGTGTTGTGTTGTTGTCTGCGAGCTCCTGCCCTTGCCTGGGATAGTACGGAAACTACGCGCCACAACTGTAGTTGCAAATTACACTTTGAGGACTCTACGGAGTCTCTGAACACCAATACTAAGTATGACTAAGGGCCTTCCTAGATATGCTGTGTTTGTGTGTGTGTGAGGCAGGTGCGGTAAGGTTGCAGTTGACCGATGTATATAGTGCATTATCGCCTCTCTGTGCAAGCCACTCAGCTGACGTGCTGTGCTTTACTATTATCCTTTTTACTATGGGACTTTAAGCTGTGACCACATTATTTTATTTGTGGGTAGCATAGTTCAAAGTCTAACGCATGTTTCTGTAGTTCTGTTTTCTTTTTTTTTTTTTTTAATCCTGTTGTTTTTACAGATACGGCTGTCTAAAATACCCACTTTTGGCCACTTTAGGGGCTTGAAAATAATGTTTCTAATTAACGTGCCGAATAATTTTAACTATAGCGACATAGTTTGAAGTGTTGTGTTATTTTCGTAGATATACAGATATAATGCGATTTTAGTAGTTTCGTCAACACAATAATAATCGCAACTCGCTGCAACGCATTTCAAGCGCAGGTAGGGAGGCCCCTTAAGGCGGCTGCCTACCTCACGCTTCAAATGCGTTGCTGTGTGTTCATAAACATGTATTTTCTACGAAAATATTCCACGTGTGCCCATTGTGCCAACGTACGAAAAGAAAACAAACTTCAGACAAGGTCGGAACCTCATTGTTAAGACGCCACGCTTATTAAAAACACTGTTTCTAAGCCCTGCAACGAGGCTAAAAATTGTCTTTTCAGACTTCCGTATTTCAAAATGTACTAACCGTATGTAGCCTACGTCAAACTCGGGTTGCGACCTGCACTGAACTTAGTGGAAGACTTTCTGCCAATAAAATAATATGGTCACCGCTTAGTGTCCCGTAGTAAAACCGGTTCGGAAGGAAGATTGGACGCTAATTCAGCGCTTGTATGGTTCAGACGATGCGGCATTTTAAAGTTTCAACGTGACTATATGTTAAGAAGTTTCCTGTAAATGGCTTTTGCCATCATAGCTATTATTTTAAATAAGAAATTATATTTTAGACTAACTAAAATTTTGTTTATTGCATAGTTAGCTGGTACCACTGTGTCTACTGTCTTGAAAAAACCAACCAATATGAGGAAACCATTATAAACGAAACTGCCACACAGATGTTTAATATCTGCTATGTTTATGAAATAAAACATAATAATCGCGAAAAGAGCAGAAAAAGCATGGACTTAACCTCTGTGTTCCCACACTGGAATAAGACAATATGTTATGTCAAATTGTATTGTGGTATACACACAACAGTATTTTACCGACCACAATTTTTTTAGAGGCAGCGACGTCAGGTTTTAACAAAGATGCATTAGTATCAGTGTTTGAAATCAAGTTTATTATTAAAGTTTCTTTGCAACAAAGGTAATTTTTTTTTCCAACGTAAAGCTTGTGATAAAAATACCGTAACTAGCTTCACCGCAGAGATTTCAAATAAATTATCTCTACAGTAACACAATTTTTGTTACCATTAGTGTAACTTTTGAACAAAAAAAAATATTTACGGTAAAGTAACTTTGCTATGGCTCATGTGTAAAGAAAGTTAGTTGTGTCAAGGAAATTGTTTTCACTATGTGCCAACCCACAGTTCACTAGAACTAAGATACTCCATGTCAATTGTTACTGTCTGTATTAAAAACCTGTATAAACCTATTTTTTTCAGGGCTCGTTATCATTCCTGGAATATTTTGATTTAACCCTTTACTGACACATTAAGAGGACGTGGTAATTAAATAACTCTTCAATTGTGATCTACACTTTTTGAAAGTCAATATAGAAAAACTACTTACCAGTAATCCCAACTATTGCGACCCCAAGTGTCATATCAAATTTCTTACCTCAGTGCCAGCTATCACGCTACAGGATGTTTTAAACGTCATTCATTTACGCCATGTGTGTATATATATATATATATATATATATATATATATATATATATATGAGAACACTGACTGACTTATCAAACTGCAGCCCAAACCACTTAACCTAGAATCGTGAAATTTTTGTGTGGGTTCCTCTCAGATCAATAAGAAGGGATTTTTCGAAATTCGACTTCTAAGGGGGTGAAAATGGGCGAAATGTGTTTCCGAAGAAACGTCGATTGAGCTCGAACCCGACGGCATATCATCGTGATTTTTACTTTAATAGGACACTCATAAAAATGATTTAAGCTATTTTAAGATTTTTCGAAATTTAACATTTAAGGGGGTCAAAAGACCTTAAATGTGTTTCCGATTAACTGCCGATATCTATATAATTCTTTGGGATAAAGAGTTGGTTACTATTGCAAAATGTTGCTTACGTAAATACTCAAAAAATTGTTTTAGGATTTTTTGATATTCGATCCCCAAGCAGTAAAAAGGAGTAAAATGTGTTTTTAATTAATTGTCTACATTACTGAAACACGATTGACTATCGTTGTGATTTTTAATTCAATTGGTTACGTTAATGTATATGACAGAACTCCAAGACGTTTCGAAATTCTTTAATTAATGGGGTGGGAATACGTGAAATGTGTTTTCGATTATTCCTGTATATTTACCGAATCAATCAAGATGTCTTAGTAGCTTTTGCTTTAGATTGATGCTTTTGTAAATATCCCAAATACAATAAAAATATATTTTCGGAAAGAGGTTAAAAAAAGGGTAAAATGTGTTTTCGATTCACAATCGATGTATATAGATCCCATTGATTGTTATATAGCGACGTGATTTTTGCTTAAGATTGATGCTTACTCAAATACCTGAGAAGTAACTTCACGAATTTTCGAAATTCCGTACCTAAGGACGTGAAAAGAGGTGAAAAGTTGTGAAATGTGTTTTCAATTTATCGTCGATATATTTTGAGCCCAGCGGGCTATTGCTGTGTTTATCACGTCCACGAGACACAAATAAAGTATTCTAAACGTGATTCAAGGGTTTTTCGAAATTCAGTATCTTAGGAGGTGAAAAGAGCTTGAATGTGTTTCGGATAAATCGTCGATATCTATGGAACGCGTCGAGACATACAGTTAATTTTTGCTTTAGTATGAGGTTTACAGAAATGATTGCAAAACGGTTTTAAGATTTTTAGAAATTCGAACTCTCAGTACTGTGCAGGGGTAATATGTGTTATTTAATGAATGATCGATTTGGTTCGAATGAACGGGCTACCGTCGTGATTTGCACTTCAATTGAATACGTATACAAATGTCTAAGCAAAGAAATTAAAAACTTTCTAATTTCGACACCCGAAAGGCTGAAAAAGCACAAAATGTTTTCCATCAACCTATGTTATCTGTCTAACCAGTAGAGATATTTATGTGTTGTTCGCGTCAAAGTGATCCTTACGAAAGTATTTAAAAATTGTATGCAAGTTTTTTCTTACTTTATAAGATAACTTGATTATTAAGAATAAAACTTAGTTTGTAAACTTTCAAGGCAGACGATCCGAAAAGCAATACGACCAGCGAGAAATATATTATACAGGAGTTTCACTCTACAGTTACCTATCGAAACATGGTGTTGTACAACCTCTCTAAGCCCAGGAAATAAATATTTCATTAAAAAAAAAATATTTCGGCGTTACGTGACGCAGTTGTTTGTAGCTGGGACCGAATTCCGTTAAAAACTGCGGACGAATGTTCAATTAGGCAAAAAACTGCGAGGCAGATCGAATTAGTGCAATTTGTATGTAGTCGTTTAAATGGGGTAGATTCGATTATTCAGCTCACTTCCCACTTAGGTCCCTCAATAACATCCATCAGCTCACATAACATATTATCTCACTAATCCCAAGGTTGGGGAACCAAATACGTTACCGCAAAACCTTTGCCCACCAAATCTTTCTAATGGCATTAAACTTCATATGAATATTTTGAAAATATGTAATAGAGGGCACCATCACCAATGGTCATGCACAGGGTAAATCATATGTTCTTCATTCGATTAACGTCTTACATTCAAGAGTCTGTAACTACCCCACAACTTCAACTTTGCAGTGCTATAAATAAAGCCCATGTGAAGTCGACGTTAGTGGCAGGGACAAACTTAAGACTGCTTTTCGCGTGGACAGCTATAGCTACTTATCCTACTGCAGAGTTAGCTCAACTTTGTCATTCTAAAACTTGATGACTGAAGTACCAATCTGGTGTACAGAGAGGTTTTTTCAATTGAAGTAAATACTATCAGTTATGAATAATACTCGCGAGCAAAGCCGCGGGGGACTGGCAGTGTGTGTGTGTGTGTGTGCGTGTGTGTGTGTGTGTGTGTGTGTGCATATTACAACTTATTTAAAATAAATATAGACATATTTTCCCTCAACACCGACATCCCCAGTACGATCGGCGATATCGTCATAGTAACATGGCATCTTGGAGTTCATACATAGCCATACATCTGCTACAGGTGGGCGTGCCTTCTCTCGCTGAGTGGGCGAACGATAATCGCTTGTCATCGCCGGGGCTAGTGGAGTGCTTGCTTCCTCCCTCCCCCTCCCCCGCCGTCCTTGCCATCACGAGCGATATTCACTTTCTTCGGCCCTCGCCTCGCGAAATGGAGAAAGTGCGTGTGTGCGCCTGTGTGGCCGACTGGGCGAAACGGCACGTGCTGGTGTGTATTTTGAAAGCTCGCTCCTTGCCGGCTACTAATAATAACGAGGCTTGTCTTGGCATTTGTGTGCTTAGGAGAAGTCTTCGAGTCATATTTTTTTGGTCTGGAAGCAATTAAAAAGGTAAAACATAAGAGCGAGACTGTTACGTCCATTATACAGCTTTTATGTGCACAGCCACTAAATTGGCACACAGTTTTCTTAGTAATAGTCTTTTTTCTACGGGACTCGAAGACTTAGTACATATATCATTGACAAATGCTTTATTCATAGAGATGATGGTTTATCGCGGGAAAACGGACTGTTTGCTGGGTTTCAACACACGTTCAACTTACTAGAAGATTACTTGCTTTAGCTTGTACTAGGAGCTGTTACCCTATTTGACTGAGCCAATAAGAATCCCGATATTAATATGTTATGCCTATTATTGATCTGTAGTCAGCTGTGTGTCAGAAATATATCGCCGAATCGCGTATGTTGCAAAAAGGTACAGCGTTTTCAAGGGTATGTTGGCACAAACAACTTTCGCAATATTCCATCACCTCTAGCTAGCGTTTATTTGAAGCATGTTTCTCTCTTCAACATGTCCAGTTAGAACTGTACAGATGTAACACATAACTAGAGGTACGTTAATTTCGCAAATACATTCCAGGTCAGGTTGAACGCCAAAAATATATACTTCATAATCACGTGTGTGATTAGCTGGCGGCTGTCACGAAACGCATTTGACTACTGCAAACCAGTAGTAAATAAGGAAATGATTCATAGAGCTATCGCTTGTAATGTTGTCAGCAATGAATAATCAACTGTATCCAGAGCGTGTACAGGACTGAGCAATCTAGGCTAATGTCAGAATAATACGCGAAATTGACGTACCTCTACACATTGCACATGTTCGCACGTGTCACAAATTTCATCAGCCAGTAATAGGACAATAGAGACACTACACCTCATCGGAGATCATATTGACTTTAAATATTTTAGCGATTTTCCAGTGCCTCTAGTCATACCTTCATAAGCGGTGCACTCTTATTATTCATATTTGTGGAATGTATGATGCAAAGTCAAATACGCGATTCTTGTCAGGTTAGTACTTTTTATAAATACAGCAGTCTGAAGAAAAAAATGTAATCCATTTTACAGTCGCAAAAGTTGTTTTCGAAAGATAGGGACCGGTTGTTTTCGTGAAAAAATTTGGCGCCAAATTTGTTTAAATGCCTCGTCCAGACACCTGCAGTTCTGCTTCATTGTCTGTGATTGGTAGGGGCCGGAAAATCTCGCGTATTTTATGACCTGCGTGCTAGAATCCATTGTTCTATCCATACTCAAGCCCCGACCATTTGTCCATTAGCTGCAGCGGACGAAGAACGAATAGACGGAGCTTGAATATGCATAGGATAATGGATTCTAGTATGCAGGTCATTGAATATGCGAGATTTTCCGGCCCGTAGTGATTGGATTATTTTTTTTACTCAGGGTATAGGGGTTCTACCCGCTAATCACAGACGTGCGGTGGCTTAGCAACCCTGTTCTGATTGGCACAGTCAAATAAGTGACACATACGGACCCCTGTTTTTCGCGAAAATAATTTTGCATCACTTTGTTTCCATGTCTCACGTGCACATCTGCAGTTCTGCTTCATGGTCAGTGATTGGATATTTTAACTCTCACGAGCCTTGGTATTCTACCGGCAAATCACAGACGTGTGGTGCTGCAGGAACGTTATTGTAACTGGTAGAGGCAATGATTTGCGGTGAAAAAAATTATGCAGCATTTTGTTTGAATGCCTCACGTTTACATCTGTAGCTGTGGTACGTAGTTATTGACAGCATGTATTCGTGTAGAGGCGTCAATCATTTGACTGTGCCAATGAGAATAATGTCACTGCGACACCACACGTCTGTGATTTGCGGGTAGGTCACAAATATGTTGAGAGTTAAAAACAACCACTCACTGACCATGAAGCAGAGCTGCAGATGTGCACGTGAGACATTGGAACAAAATGTTGCATAATTCTTTTCACCAAAAATCATCGCCTCTAGTAATTGGCTTAGTCAAATGATACACGGCTCTTCACATAGACACACTGCTAATAACCATGAAGCAGATCTGCATATGTGCACGTAAGGCAATGAAACAAGTTGGTGGAAATTTATTTTTAAAATACCAGTGGCTCTAATCATAGGGATGGTAGAGAAGATGAAACGAAACATATTTTATTAAGAATGTTCAAGTGAGGAAAAATCGTAATGTTATATTTAGGCTACATAAAACAGGATTGGTTTTGTAGACGTTACCTGGGACTACGTTTTCCTCTTACAAACTAGCTCACCCAGTTTTCCCATGTTGGCATTTCAAAGTAAACAATTGCACGTTTTTAGTGATAATACAAAATATTTTTGCATTTAAAAAATTTCTAAAAGTAACAAAAAAAATTCAAATTTAATCCTGATGACAACGCGATAAGGCCTGGAAAATTTCGCGGATTCAATGACCCGCATGCTAGAATTCATTGTACTATGCATACTCAATCCACGGCTATTTGTCCACCAGCTGCTACTCAGTGGAACAACAGACAATGAACTAACAGTCGGGGCGCGCGTATGCGTAGTACTGTGGATTCTAGTCTACAGGTCATTGAATTCGCGAAATTTTCCAGTCCCTGCCGATAGTGTAAACACCATCACTATAGATAACGGTTAGAGGCCCGGAAATGATAAACTGTACTATTGTGGAAATACGCCATTGCGATATATGTTGTCCCAGAAATTTTTTTTTTCTTAGTCTCATTTTACGATTTCTGGGACGACCTATATTGCAAGGGCGTATGTCCACAATAGTACAGTTTGTCATTCTGCCCCACTGCAAGAAACATTCAAAGACAGACCCGGAAATGTAGCGGGTTCAACGACCAGCTTGCTAGACTCCACAGTCCTGTATACATTCAGATACTTGTACATTGGCTGTTGCTCCAGTGAGTGGACAGTTGTACATGTAACAAGGTAGCACTGGAGTCTGTGAGTGTTTACATGCACGTCTGCTATTGGTGCACAGTCCTCAAGGAATAGTTTCAGCAGCAGTGACCCAATCGTGAAAGTAATTAACGTATGCAGAAGTTTGAAATCTAAAGTCGTCTCAAATGAATTTGCTAAATTTCTGGGGTCTCTTTCCAAACAAAACTTTTTAAAGACAATACGTAACACAAAACATACGATTTACACATCTGATTTGCTATAAGGGAATATTTATTTACCGCAAGCCAAATATCTTTGCGATAAAATTACTATGCAGTGGTTCATATTTTAACATAATTTTGTTGTGGCAACACAAGTGTTTTTACTGTGTTCCTTTATGTATAACTCCCCGTTCAAACCAATTTCGATGTTTTAGGAAAAGAAAAATGTCTGTCGTGAGTTGCGTGAACCAGAATCTACTGTGGTATGAGTGCTCGAGCTTCAGCACTCTGATTGGCTGCTGCCACACTGCTTAGCCAGTTCCATGACATATGTTCGGAGACACGGGGAAATCACGAGAAAATTTGGTTGTCTGCTAGACTCCAGCGTGCTGTATCTGTTTCTCTCTTCAATACGTCCAATTACAGGAGTACAGCTGTAACACACCCCGTGTATGATTTGTTTCAAAATGTTCACACGTGTCACAAATTGCATCAGAATTTCTCGGAAAGATTTTTGCGAAACCTATATTTCACTATTGTGAGTGCATACCGGCAGCTGTTCCTTGGTTGATGGCCGTGTGTCTCTGCGGGGAGAGGTTTGTCATTCACTCCAGCCAATAATAATTAGGTTAGGTGTTTCGAACGCACACCTAAAGACTAGTAAGCTCTGTAGCCATCCAGTCATTAAAGTGAAAATGATCTTACACGTATTGAAATAAAACCAGCCACTAATTTTATCCGCAAAAATATATGCCCCTATTCGTGCGTAGCGCAGAGTGCACAGTAAATAAATAAAAAAAAAAAAAAAAAAAAAAAAATATATATATATATACATACATACAATTTCATGACTTCACAACACGTAAAACTCATTTATTACTAACTGACGCCCGCGACTTCGTTCCCATGAATTTCAGTTTATTGCGACAATATTTGTACTACGATGGCTTAACTATATTTATCAAATAATATTAATTACAAAATTTCGAGCAAACTATTACATATTTTAGATAACTTTTCAGCACAATGAATTTCATGTAAGGGAATTTATTAACACAGATAATAATACAAACATTTTTACATTACGTTAAAATGTTTTAATTTTCTATAAAAAAAGTTCTAAAATAAACGTTTTTTAATAACTCTAAATAGTATAAAATAGGACGCCAGTCCCGTAAAAAAAATCAAAACTTTTTATTTGTGCCAAACATTGTTCAACATTCATACATAAGATACCTGTCATTTACTAAAACAACAAAATTTAGGAAATTTGTAATGGACTCAACAATGTTATACGCGGTTTTTCAGCTAACTATCGAAATCAGTAGTTGAACACATAGGTAGGGTAAGGCGGAGTTTTCGCGATATGATCTGATGACAGGTGTAAATTAACCACATGTTCTGACGATGGTTTACTTCGAGACACGTGTGTTGACCATTTGATCTGAGTTAGACGTCGATCACATGTCTGTAGACCATTTGATCTGAAGATAGTTTAAACTTCGAGCACATGTACGTTAGCAATTTTATTTTAAGATTGCTTAGACTTCGAGCAAAAGCGTGTTAACCATTTCAGAACAAAATTAATTTGTGCAATCTGGCATTGTACTGTTCTCTATAAATTTGCGAAATTTATATCTCATAACTTACAATAAAAAAACCCTCATCACTAATAATGTAAAAATATGCTTTTCAACTAAAATCATTTTACATGCAGTTAACTACCACGTTGGCTGATTTCGTATTTTTAAGGGTTCAGATTTACGTATGTTGTAATACAATTGCACTAAAAATATTTCCTTAACAGCATTTAAATTTTATTTTTATTGCGAGTAACTTAACGATTTATAAGTGCTACAATAAAGAAATAGGCCTATCAATTAACAAGTTATTGGTAAAGACATGCAAAATTCGCGTTATCATTTGGTAGCAGACTAAACTTCACTTTCCTACACATAACAGAGCATAATCTGCGATTCAATTGGCCACGAACCTTTATGTGTTGTCAGTTACGTGTGTTACGTCTTTACAGAGATTGGCCTCTCTACTGCGTAAGTATTCTCCGCGGCAAGTCACGACAATATCGGCCAGCGGGATACGTCGAACCAGCCTATAGTCACTTGCAGTCTAGTCAGTTGTCAGAAAATAACGCGAATTTTGCATGTCTCTAGTTATTGGCCACGACTTTCATTCACGTTGTTTTTAATTTAATGCCTCTTTTCATCACGAAAAAAAAAATCTGTCGTAAACCAACTCCAATTTTTCTGAAGTAGCTAATACGTAAAAATTTGCATTCTTATTTGCAACATATTTTCAAAAATTAACATTAAAAATTAAACGATTTGTGAAAAACTTTGAAAAAAAAACATTTTTGCGCTTCAAATTTCATGTAGGCTAAGTAATAATATTAATATTGATAATAATGTTAAATGTGATAAGCTGAAGAATTCCATTTTCTGGAAAAAATTTTGAAGATTCTAACTGTGTAAAATTATGCTGAGGGTCAATAATGACCGTTTTGGAAACAAATTCCGTAACATTTTTTTTTGTGTCATTCAGACTCATCCCTCGGCCTCTATACCTTTGCCAGAAATCTTCACAGGCGAACACACAATTCGCCAAGTGCCGTTATACATGGGCGCAACTAAGGGGGGCACTAGGGCACGTCCCCCCTCCCCAAATAAATTACCAGCCAATGTCTTAAAATTACAATTAATTTAATATTGAATAATCAGTGATGCTGTTACCAGCAGAATATTCAATGTTAAGCAATGAAAACTGTTAAAATAACACTATTTTTCACCTTGAAATCCGAAATTATCCCGGGGGAGGACATCCGGACCCCCGCTTAAAGATGTGGTGGGTGATCCTTTATCATATTCGCAGGATAGCCATCCTTCCCCGTCTGAAATTCATAAATTCTGACTACGTTACTGTTTACAGGTAGGGGTAGCTTGAGTATAACAGTATTCGCTGAATTGTGCCCTCTCCAAATGTCCATTCTAGTTGCACCTATGTCATATATATATATATATATATATATATATATATATATATATATATATATATGTGTGTGTGTGTGTGTGTGTGTGTATATGTATATATATGTGTATGTGTGCGCCTCGGAGGCATAAGACACATGTCCACTTTTTTGTCAAAATGCATTCTTTACCGAAAACATGGCCACAGTTTTGAGTACTTTGTAGTGGCATACAACACAAAGTCAGTGTAGTGTCAAAAAGTTTGTTTTCAGGCACTAAACAGCTGGTTTTACCAGTGAATCACACTCTTCAAGCGACTCTCCTGGAAAATATGATTTTTGTGACATAGTGTCTTATGACTCCGAGGTACAGATGTATAACGTCGTTTAAGAATGGGGGAATCGTATCAATATTTTCATGAATTTAAAGGAGTGATAAAAAAATTCACAGTTACTGTAAATCATTAAAAAGGTGCTAATTTTTTTTCGGTCTGGGAGGTGGTTTCAGTAGCTTGTATAGTTTATTTTAAATAAATAAACAAGTTACCGTACCGCGTACATTATATCAGGTTTTTTTTAGGTATTCAGATGGCTTTTTTTTTTTTTTTTAATGTGTCACGAGGTTTAACTCGAAAAAATATTTCTGAAACCTGAAATAAATTTCCGAATTGGCAGTTTCTAATATGACTTCTGTCTCTGCGTCTTTCTCGGCAGGCAGCAAGGTTACGTCTGTTTCGAACAAGTTGGTTTTCAGAGATAAAATGGGCGCTATCTCGGAGATAATTTTAAAACGATCGTAAATCAGGGAGACTGGAAAATTCCCGCAACAATTCAAGTCGAGACTCGTGTGTCAGTCTCTTGTTTCACACACTGTTCTGCTCGCCGAGACACAAGAGAGTAGTACCGTCATGTCGAGTGGTTAGCGGAAGGAACATACTTCGGGAGTTCAACTACCTAACTGTTAGAATCCACTGACCTATGCAAACTCAACCTCTGTCAATTCGTTTATTAGCTGCTGTTATAATGAGCAGCAGCTAATGGATAGAGCCATGAAATTTTCGCGAAAAGAAATTTTGCCGCAGTTTGCATCAGTGCCTTAAGAGAACGTGGTAGATAAATAAATGCTGAAAACATAAGTTGATTTCTACGTTTTTTTTTCGAAGCCAATATGGATAAAATACTCCATGACAATCCTAGATAATGACATTAGCCAACGTTATGAGTAAATATTTATCCAGAATTACTAATTCGTTGCGCGTGATCTCTTGCGTCTCAGTTAAATGCACGAGTTTCCGGCGTCATAGAGTGTGCCTCAGAAGTTCGTAACACTGGAAACAATTTTGTTTAAAACGTTGGCTAAAACTATTGTCTAGGATTGCTATTGTTTAATTTTTGCAAATTGGCTTAAAGAAACCTACAGTTTTTAGCGTTGAATTATGTACCACGCCCTCTTAAGTACATATCTGCCGTTCTGGTTTGTGGTCAGTGATTGGATGTTTTTAACTGTCACGTGTCTTGAGGTTATATTCGCTAATGACAGGCGTGTTGTGTTTCAATAACCTTATTCTGATTGGCGCAGTCAAATGAGAGACGTCACTTCACAAATATAACCACGAATCAGAGCTGCAGATATGCACGTAAGGCATTGAAACAAACTGAGGCAAAATTATTGTCGAGAAAGCTCATGGCTCTAATAATCGGAGCTTGAATATACATATGACAGGCGAGTAGTTGAACTCGAGAAATATTCCTTCCCCTACGATTAGTAAGCAGGCGGAGTTTACAAGCAGTACTACCAACTCTTGCACTGATGTTTGCATGAGTGTTGCCAACAAGTCCTTCGCTACAGATTTGGGGGGGAGGGGGGGGGGAGGGGGAGAATGGGAGGTTTGACTTTTATAAAAATTAATTTTTACACATTGTTTACTGTGTGATTTTATGTCAATAACGTAGTTTTTTTTTATATAGAACGGAAAGGAACATTTCGAGAGTTAAATAACGTACATGTCAGAATCCATTGTCCTCTAAAGACCCGATCAGTAGAGATGATGGTATATCGCGGGAATACTTGACTGTTACCCTATTTGACTAAGCCATACAGCGTTTTCAAGGGTATGTTGGCGTAAAATATTTTCGCGACGTACCATCATCTCTACCGATCAGTTGTCCATTAGCTGCTACTCCGTGGAACAACAGACAAGTGACGAATATACAGGGCTTTGTTATGCACTGGAATCGATTCTAGCTTGTGGTTCATTAATATCGGGAGTTTTTCTTTTCCATAACTACTAGTTCATTCAGGAAAAGTTTCTGTAACAATGACCCTGTAACGAAAGTACGCAAATACAAAATTAGCGTTTTTTACTTTTTTTTTTACCAGCGTACTAGGCTCAAATCGACTGTAGGTTCGTTCGACGCCATTCGTTGGCTAGCAATGTTCTTTGCAACGACTGTGATTGGACGGTAGCTGTTTTGACATGTATTTGTCGACTGCACGCCAGTTATAAATAAGAAGTAATTTGCCGGGATACCAACTTCATTGGTTAGAAGCCAATGGGTATTCGACTTTAGCTAGTGCATTCATATGACTGCGAGGAGTCCAGGTTGTTGCCAGAAGAATACGCTAAATACTCATGCCTAGAGATTATGGTACATTGCGAAAATGTTCTGTGCCAACATACCATTGAAATCGCTGTGGTTTATTCCAACACATATGTTTCAGTGATATACTTCTGACACAACGTAGCTGTCTACAGACTAATAACATGCATGAAATATTACTAGGGAGTTTTTCGCGAAAAGAATTTTGACCCAGTTTGTTTCAGTGTCTTACGTACACATCTGCAATTCTGCTTATGGTTATTGGCAGCGTGTCTATGTAAAGAGCCGTATCTCATTAGACTGAGCCAATTACAATGACGTTCCTGCAACACCGCCCGTCTAGGATTTGCCGGTAGAATACCAAGGCTCGTGACAGTTAAAATATCCTATTACTAACCACCTCGCAGAACTGCAGATGTGCACGTAAGGCACCGAAACAAAGAGAGGCAAAATTCTATTCGCGAAAAACGGGGGTCCCTAATTATTACAATATCGGGAATCTTATTGGCTCAGTCAAACAGAGCAACAGCTCCACGTAAGGTAAAGCCAGTAATGTTCTGGTGTGTGGTTTGAAACACAGCAAACAATCAAGACTTCCCGCGATAAACCATCGTATCTACTCATGCCACTTCGTGTAACCGTACAGACGGGAAAAAATTCGCTGGTTCACTGACCGGTAAATTAGCCTCCAAGAATATATGTTTACTAAAGAAGACAACAACTACATACACTCTAAAAAAACTTGTAAAATTTACAAGGGTATTCTTTGTACTTTTACAAGGAATTTCTTTGGCAACTGGGTTTCCAAGGCTTTTCTTTGTAAAAGTACAAACATTTTTTTACAGTGTAGTGACTATTCTATGGCGCGTTCATACCAAACTACCGGGTCTGCATTTAACTGATTCTTTATTATTGTCTCAGTTCCCTTCTTCAAATTATTCAAGGACCAATCATGAAAGTGACATGAACTTACTGTTTTTTTTTTTTTTATTATTTTAGCCTGTGTTCAAAAGAAACCTCGAATTTTTCATGTCCCTAAGTACGAGATGTTCCGTGGCCTTGCAGCCTTGAAGAACACGGTTGCAAAGAGAGATAAAAATACATTACCGGTTTAACTTGCAGCACAGGAACAAACCCGCAATATGCGGGACAACTGGCAGGTCCTCTCTCTCCCGTACGTTCCATACAGATCATAATCTCAAAACGTTTCCCCGACAACTTGTAAGCCTCGAGACAGAGCGAGCGACGCATACGTGTTTAATTATTCATCAGGCAAACATGTTATTAAACAACAAGATACGCCCAAGTTATGTATACAGGAAATAATATATACCTCATGAGGACCGCCTTCTGATTATACCAAAGAACAACCATAATTGTGTTCACAGTTCACATTCGTTGTTAATTAAATTTAATTTTAGTTAGTACATTAGAAACAAAGTAAGATTAAGAGTTCTCTGCGTGTCGAAGATTAAAAAGTGCTCTGAAAGAAGTAAGGCCGACACAGCGTGAGACTCACGCCTCGCTGTAGCCTCTATGCGCGAGTTACTGAATTGGCGTGCAGTCTCACCTATAACTCACCCCTGTGAGATATTCAGAGGTAACCGTAGCATTTTATGACGTCATATTAAGAGGAGTCCTCGACTGGCGCCTGGGCGGCGTAGCAGCGTGTCAAGCATATTCTATGTTACACGAAACCACTTAACTTATTCATACTACGTTTATCTACGAAAAGAACACGCACTTGAAACTATGCTTTTATGTTTTCAAAAATTCAGCACGCTTGTTAGAAACATGATTTTTGGGCCTTTCGAAATTGTTAAAAACTAGTTTTTAGGCTGATGTAACTTCGAAAATATTAGCTGAACCCGTAAAGTGCAAAGCGAGAGGGATGCGTTGGTCTTTACTTCATACTATTTCAAAAATAAAATGTTGTGGTCACCGCCTGAAGTACCGTAGGGAAAAGACTAGAAGGAAAACCTTGCACGCCAGTTTGGTGCGCTGCGAATAGAGGCGATAGGTACGCTTCTCGTCAAGCGTGGGATACTGGCTCTTATCACTATGCTGTTCCCACGCTTCAAAGGTGGAGATTCGACGCTGGAGAAGACTACTCTTAAGGGCACGGTAGACAGCAATTTGAATCATTTATCAATTTTTATATTTGTGCAGTTATTTTTTTAGATATACATCGTGTCTTTAAATTTTGCTCTTGTGAAATTTTTTTCTCTATTGTAGTTTCTTCATAAGCACAATAACTTGTTAAAGTCAAAATTTGCATGCCACGGTTTTAAGTACAGTACTAAACTAAAACCAACTGATTTACCAGACTAAAAAAATTCACACTGAATGACATTGTTTTAGGTGACAAGGTTTCCTATATAAGAGAACAAAATAAAATACTACTGAATTATTAAAAAAAAAAAAATCTGGAATTTTTAAAATTTAAATTCCAGCACGCTGTTAAATATTTGGAGACAGACTTGACTGCACTGCTCTGTCCATACCAGTGTACAGCCTGTGATTCTATTGGTGATGTCAGTAACGTGTGTTTTTACAAGAGGTTAGTCGCTCTACACTGTCAAAAATCGTCCTAAAAAGTTTAGGAAGTAATTAACAACGCAGTATGGGAACTTCCGTCTTGTAAATATGCAAACTTTCACACTTGTTACAATACAAGTATGGTAACTTCAGTATACATTTGCTTGTTTTATAAAAAAGTTTAGGAATGCTACCATGGACGTCTGGAAAACAATTATACCATACCTTCTTTCTCAATGTTCCTATACGCACACGTGGGAAATTTACAAACTATTGTTTAGAGTGTACCTTGGAACCTTTTATTATTGGACAGAAGAATTCTTCGCGGCAGACCGTCACATTGTTGGCCAATGGGAGACGTCCATCGAGTGTACAGCCGTTTGGAGTCTAGCCTGGCGGCAGCAAATAAAGTGAATTTCGCAAGTCCCTAGTAATAATTAGGGACACCCCTATTTTTCGCGAAAATAATTTTGCCACGCTTTGTTTCAGCGCCTTACGTAGGCTTCCACATATGCAATTCTGTTTCATAGTTATTGGCAGCGTGTCTATGTGATGTAATTTGACTGAGCCAATTACAGTGATATTCCTGCAAAAACACATGTCTGTGATTTGCCGATAGAATACCAAGGCTTGTATGAGATAAAATATCCATTCACTGATCTCGAATCAGAACTCACAACAACCCTAGTAATTATGATTAACTGCATGATAATCAAAATTATTAGACATTAAAAATTGTTTGTCAAAGTGACTGTAAAATTGGTTAGTAGTTTATCATACACGGTCTGCATAGGCATATGAGCGAATAACAAGTTTGCAAGAGAACAAAGAATTTTTCCCCCAAAGATAGTGGACAATCACAAGAATCTATCGTGCCACTGTATTTTTTCACAGTAGTGTAGCGGTCTATGCGGTTTGCATGATTGGCTGATGGTTATATAGTGGTTTACAGATGAATCACACATATTGAATAGCGAAGCATCAATGTTATCATATATAGGCATTTAGGGTAAAATTTTAATCTGGATTGAACCGAGAGTAGACTGAGGAATTCATATTGAGATATAAATATGAACACTTTGCTGTGGATTGAAGTAGGGGTGAAGCGAGATAATTCACTCGACTTGTTGAGGTAGACTGGAGTGAAGAATCCGGATTGAGATTTTACTGTAAACACTTTGTTGTTGATTGAAGTAAGAGTGAAGCGAGACAATTCACTCAACTTGCTGAGGTAGACTGGAGTGAAGAATCCGGATTGAGATTTTACTGTAAACACTTTGTTGTGGATTGAAGTAGGAGTGAAGCGAGACAATTCACTCAACTTGCTGAGGTGGACTGGAGTGAAGGATCCGGATTGAGATTTTACTGTAAACACTTTGTTGTGGGTTGAAGTAGGAGTGAAGCAAGATTATTCACTCAACTTGTTGAGGTGGACTGGAGTGAGGAATCCGGATTGAGATTATAATGTAGGCACAGACTGGACTGATTAGAAACGCGCAGGACACAGCTGCCACCATATACTTTGTTGTGTGTTATGATTAGGTTAAAAGAGAACAGAGGAACAGATAACAAATTATAATCTAGAAAGAGCTGAAGGCAATTATTTGTAAGGAGAAACGGAACAAGAATAGTGAAATGTCTCGTGAAAAAAAAAAAAAATAATTATTTGGAGCAACTTATTTCTCGTTCGTCATCACTGTTTTCTGTTTCGTATTGTCGCCGATAGAGCACATTATTATGTTTTCCGCCCAGGTTGCCTCCAACTTGGCTCTTGTTTACAGTTCAATATAAAATGAAGTTTCTCCCTAAACGTAACGATCGACCCAGTCAGATGGGACGCGCCAATAACGACAGAAGATGGTCAGATATGGCCATGTAATATTGAAACCTAACAAATAGTCAACTGTTACCGCTGTAAAGGTAGTAACACAATTGAAAGCTTTAGCATTTCACTTTAACATCTGACTTTGCGTCAGCTTTGTAATAGAGTCGTACATAATGGAGACGGCACAGCTCAGACCAAGCAGCCTTCACACTACGTTCTCGTTAAACTGAAAACATAAAGTCAAAGTCCAGGTGGCCTTTTGTAAAGAGCCAGCTGATTATGTAGGTCATAGTGAAAAAATGTTTCTGTCGTTTTATTTTGCAGTACTAGGATTTCATGAAAAATGAAACAGATGTGCCTTCATAGAACTCAGTAAACCTTGCAACTAGCGTTAGACAAGTATTCGTAAATTATCTGTAAGTTTCGTCAATAAATGGCGTTGTTTTTTTCTGTAATCTATTAATATACAAGGAAAACATTTTAATAATTCGACTTATTTCCGGAATATTTATATGATACGCTTATATGGCAAATATATAATGATTAGAGATGACGGTTTATAGCGGGACAACTTGACTGTTTGTCCAGCTTACTAGCACATTACTGGTTTTAGCTTGTACTTGGAACTGTTACCCTATTTGACTGAGCCAGTAATAATCCCGATATTTTAATATTTGATACCTCTTATTGGTCTGCAGACAACTACGTTGTGCCAGAAGTATATCATCTAATCATTCATGTTGCAAGAAACTACTGAGTTTTCAAGGGTAAGTTGTCACAAAACATTTTCGCGATATACCATCAACTTTAATAATGATGCATTACAATACTTCCATTTCGATAAAAAATTACTCTCGATTATTTTTCAACCATCGTTACATTAAATTTACGTTTGTATTGTGTACTGACGGAAATGTAAAGTCAAATGTTACTGTATTCAATTGTATATCTACGCCTTAAATCAGTGTCCCTATCATAGGCTATCCTCCTGGTCGGTGTAGTGAACTACAGTTGGCAGCAGTGGTCGGTGCAGGCAGTGGCAGTACTGGCAACTTCAACGGCGTGTGCAGCAGGTAGTAAGCACACACCGGAAATGCCTGTCCCTGGGTCGAGCACCCTGACCTACCTTCAGCACCAGACCCACCTGAGTTACCTTATCTCTGCGCGCGCAATACGCGACCACATACAGTGTACACAATTATTTGTACATTTACAACACAGATATATAAAAGTGTTACGGGGAATTCGAAGTCTTCCATTTTCGTTGTAAGTTCCGTGCTATGAGATTTATCAAAAATTTCTAATCTGACATGGCACAGATGTTATCTTCTTAAACGTTATCACGCTGTCTTTTCTTCAGTACTTTTATTATTAAACTGTGTTTCTTGGCGGCATGTAATCAATAGGGACTAGAAAATTTCGCGAATTCAATGACGTGTAGGCTAGAATCAATTGTTCTATGCATATTTAAGCCCCGTCTGTTGTTAATTGTCTGTTGTTCCACTGAGTAGCAACTAGTGGACAAATAGTCGTGGCTTGTATAGTACAATGGATTCTAGCCTACAGGTCATTGAATTCGCGAAATTTTCTAGTCCCTACTAACTAATAGAGGTATGAAAAATTCGCGTTTTCTTTTGGGCGCAAGCTAGACTTCAAAAATCTGTAAGTTCGTGTAAATTTCACGATTGCGCCTTGACTAGTTTGACACGCCCTGGAGGACGCTGAACCAATAATAAAGAAGCAATTAAATACAGGTACAATCATGTGGCATCACTGTGTCAGCAAGCAGCTAATGAACAGCTGCACATATATTCTTGCAGGCTAACCTACAGGTCAGTGAACCTGCGAATTTTTCCCGTCTCTAGTAATCAAGGGTGTCGATTTTCTTGTACCTTTCTCGCCAACCTCTAAGTTTAGAAAAATATGTAAACCGTGTAGTAATGTGGTTGCTGAAATCTGCAACCTGCCCTTACCTGAAGACATCCAAGAGAATCGAAACACGAGTACGACATTCTTATCCTTGGACGGCTTTACGGTTAGGATCCGAATTGGGTTTTTCCAATTGCTATATCTCCACCGTAGCATGTGGTGTATTGAGCGCAGCTCACAAGTCCTAAATACATACTCTTGAACATGATATTAGTTTCTTTATTAGTAACATTCCAGAAGAATAATTTACTTTTTTTACAGATGGTCACAGGTATAATACAAACAATTGTACTCGAGCAATACCAACTGTGTACAATTAAAGAAACTATTCCCTCATTACAAAAAAACCTGTAGGCCAAATTAAATGCAGTATTCCAAAATTGCGGGTACTGCCCTCTCCTTTTTTCCTTACGAAAGTAGGTACGGCAAAATTGTTTCCCGAATATGGAGGCAGGTAGTTTTCATGAAAATATTTTTGCATCGGTTTGTTTCACTGCCTTTTGTGCACATCTGCAGCTGTGCTGCGTGGTTATTGGCTGCGTGTGTTTATGTAGAGGCGTCCCTTGCTTGACTGAGCCAATCAGAACCAGGTTACTGCGACACCATACGTCTGTGATTAGCTTGTACAACCCAGACACTGAGAGTTTAAGAGTGAGTGATTGTCACTATCTTGAGTTTTTGTGTTTTGTGTCACAACTTTTCTTCTGGGTAAATTTTTGGAACTTTAACCTAACTACGGAACAGAATACATAAAACTGTTAGAATGTTAGACACCGTAAATTTGGTTTTGTTGTTGCTGTTGTAACACATCGAATAACAGTTAGAACATTGTTATTTTTCTTAGCTGCAATTCGATCCGTAGCAACCATAATGGGAAATAAAGCTTTATACTGTCGACAATTTTATCAATACTATCCAACTCCGTAAACAGGTTAAAGTTCCAAAATACGCTCGGAGTAAAAGTTATTACAAAATACAAAAAATCAGGATGGTGACTATCACTCGCTCTTAAAACATCCTATCACTGACCACGAAGCAGAGCTGCAGGTGTGCATGCAAGGCATTGAAACAAAGTGTTGCAGAAATGTCTTCGCGAAAACCAGGGGTCCTTGCATACGGCAGAAGAAAGCGCGGGGATTGTCGCGCCTACGTACTATGCAACCTGCTCTACAGTCATGATAGCATCGTACTGTTCTCCGCGCGTTGTCAACCATTACATTGAACACTAATCACATTATACATAAAAATACATCCGATAAATTTGCAAGGTATTTCAAGTCTGTTTCAGCAAGTGGACATTATTTATCGTCGGCATCGAGATCATTATAGACAGTGAGACACAAACTGACACAATGTCAGGAGCTGGGAGAGAAATCGGCGGCGGCCTGTTCAAGGAAACATCCCAGCATTCGCCTGGAGTGATTTCTGGCAACCATGGAATTCATGGAAAACCGAAACCAGAATGGCCGGGGCCAACGTGCAACCGTTCCGTTACATCTCTCCAGTTTATTTATTTTATAAGTGTTTCTTATGTCACTATTTTTTCTACAAATATTAATTAAAATATAAAATTTAAAATAATTTCGCAAACGTAAGAAAATAATACTTTACACAGCCTGTGAAGTAGTTTTCGAATCAAATGTATTCCGCTGAAGAACTGAGTGTCGTGTCGTTTTGCCGATTAGTTATGAGCCCACCTTAACATGTCCTTCTATGTACAGTTAAAATTATTGTTAGCTCCTTTTTCTACGATTAGCTCTTTCCCGCTGTTTTCCAAGGATATTAAAATACAATAGCTAGTTGAAGCACAATATGTAACGTGTGAATTACGGTAACTAGAGCGCATGGTCTACAGCTACTAAATATTAAGGCCGGCAGAAATGTTTTCTTCTTTGAATCAACGTTAAAGAGGAGTGTTACACAATGTTATGGTTCAGTAGCTTCAGTTTTTGAGCCCTAACATTGATTGAAATTGTGTTATCAAAGTTTTCTCTTCGACAAAGCAAAGAATATATTCTTGGTAAACTGCTTGACAAAAGTAATAATGGAATCATGAAGAATCATTGCAAGAGAATTCTTTAAAGTTATCCTATAATTCTTTTGCAATGATTCAGCATGAAAAATTAAAATTAATTAAATATTCCATTATTATTTATGCTAAGCAATTTACTAAGCATATACCTGTCCTGTGCTTTGTCGAAGAGAACTTTCTGATAATGCAAAGTGAATCAATGTTACGGCTCAGAAACTGAAAATGCAATACAATTGTCTAACACTGCCCATACGGCGGCTGCGTGCGCAGGACGTCGAGCAGTGTCATAATTTCGGAAGATAGACGTTTATTATGAAACTGGTCAATGTGTGTGAGATGTTTGCTTAGGAATAACGCCGCCCATATAACGTTACATGCGTGTGTACATGTTTCAGATCATCCCCGGATCTTAAGATTACACTACATACCTGATGTGCAAAGTCTTTGTTTTAAAGCCTTATTATATTTGTTTTATGCATAAAATGCAGTTTGTAAACAGTGATAGAAAAGACGTATACTAATGTTTCTCTATCACAGTTTAAAAATTGCATTTACCAAGCAATACATATTTAGGGCACAATTGTTAAAGAACACATACAATAAATTGGTTCTTCAAACCAACATTTTTTACTTATACTCTAAAACAATTAATATTACGGCTTTAAGCAGAGAATTCGTACATCAGGGGTATAGTGGAATCTTAAGGCACCCACATACCACGCTGTTGACCTGCGCTACAGCAAGTTACAAATATGCATTTATTTAGAGAAACTATTATATGTGTGTACAACGTACGCGGAATATGAAAACACGTTTCATTGAAGGATGATAAAGTACGTTAAAACATTGCGCGCATTGAGAGAGAGATATTCGTCAGCGCTTAACATCGAGGTCTTCAGCGCTGGTGAGGGGTGACATGAGGTGAGTATGGAGCAGCGCCGGAATGAACGGGCGGGGGAAACGGGAGATCCGCGAGAAAACCCGCCGACCAGCGGCATCGTCCGGCACGATCCCCACCGGGGACCGACGTGGCCCTTACTGCTTCTTCGACTCTGAGCCTCTAACACGGAAAACAGTCTAAAGAGCGTTCCAAAAGGGAAAAAATAATCATAATGTTATATTTGAATGAAACAGTGATAGTTTTGTAGACGTTATTTGGGAACACATTATCCGTTAAGTAAAATAATTAAGCTCTGTCAGTTTTTCCATAATAACATTTCAAAGCCAAAATGTGAATGTTTTTAGTTCATGCACTCCTCGAAAACCAACAAACGTAATGAAACGCAATAATTCAGGGTAAAAATACATGTCACTGGCTAGGACTTCACGTGCATAAAAAACCCATTGGAACAATGTTCTGTATTTTTAAAAAATTTCTGAAATTTCGAAATTGTTTTGCTACTTTCTGAAATTCTTTAAAAAACATAACTATTTTGTATTGGGTTTTTATATACTTAAAGTCCTAGCCAGTGACATGTACTTTCACTGTGAATTATTTTGTTTCATTATGTTGTTTGGTTTTCCCGGGTGTGCAAATTTTGATTTTGAAATGCTATTATGGAAAAACTGACAGAGATTAATTTTTTAAATAAGAGGAATATTTATTCCTAAGTAACGTCTACAAAACTAATCTTGTTTTATACCAAATATAAAATGACGATTTTTACCTTTTGGGACGCCCAAGATTCCACTACACACCTGATGCACAAATTATTTGTTTTAAAGCTGTAATATTTGTTTTAGAGTAGAAGTCAAAAATGTCTGTTTGAAGAACTAATTAATTGTATGTGTTCTTTAACATTTCTGCCTAAATTTGCATTACTTCGTAAATGCAATTTGTAAACAGTAATAGAAAAAATAGTATTAATTTGCTTTCTGTCACTGTTTACAAATTGCATTTAACGCATAAAACAATTTTATTACAAACACGTTAAAGAACACATAAATTAAATTGGTTCTTCAACAAACACGTTTGACTTCAACTCTAAAACAAATGTTACAGCTTTAAAACTAATAATTTGTACATCAGGTGTATAGTGGAAATCTTAAGGTAATCGCTTACCAAGCGCTTGAAATGTTTACAAGGTGTTCGTAAGTATATTTATTACGAGGTCATTCCACGTGTATCCATTGTGCACGTAAGAAAAGAAAGCACACTTGGGACGAGGACGTAATGCTATTGTTTAGACACCATGCTTATTTAATACCCTACTTCGAAGTCCTCCAACATAGTTATAAACGGCATGTTTTCAGGCTACCGGATGTACGTGAAACTAAAATACGTGCACTGGACTTTGACGAAGTGGCATTTTATGCTTGCTTCAAGATAGCTCCGTCACTTCTGAGGCAGCAAAGCGGGCCTCGCCTACCTCGCACTTAAAATGCGTTGCAGCGTGGCCGTAATACCGTTTTTTTAAAGACACTATTCCATATATGCCCAATGTGTCTAGGCACGAAAGAAAAATACACTCCGAACGATGACTGAAGAGTCGTTTCAAAGCATCACGTCGATTAGAAATATCATTTAGGAGCTCCTCAAAATGGCTAAAAACAGATTTTTTCAACCTGTTATATCTGGAAAATTACTTGCGGGATTCGTGTGAAACTTGTCTAGGAGCATGCAACGGACTTTGCTCAAAACTATCCCCCAATAAAAAGATGGGGTGACCACTGGAAGTGTCAGTCAGGCGAGTGATCTACGATATCACTACACATCGTACCAGTGTCTTGCGGTAGAGGCGATACCGCACCACAGGAGCTGGTCAACATCGCCCTCCGCGCCGTGCCTCACTCACACTAACACACGGCAGCTGGATATGGCGAAAAATGAATGTTAAGGGGTTCAGCTCAGTTTTCAAGTTTTTATTTTTTTTTTTTTATTTATACTAGCAGTCCCCCGCAGCTATCCTCGCGAGTATTATTCGTAAATGATAATATTTACTTTAATTGAAAAAACCTCTTTGTAGGCCTACACAAGATTGGTACTTCAGTCATCAAGAATGTCCAAGCGGCTATTTGAACTAATTCTGCAGCAGGTTAAGTAGGTATAGCTGTCCACTAAAAGCAGTCTTAAGTTTGTTCCTGCCACTAACAGAGACTTCGCCTGGGCCTTATTTACAGTCCTGCCAATTTGACGTTGTGGGGTAATTACAGACACCTAAGATAAGCGGTTCATCGAATGAGAAACATCTGTTTACCGTGTGCACAACCATTGGTGACGGTGCCCTCAGTTATATATTTTCAAAATATTCACTTTAACTTTATTGACATTACAAAGTTTCAGTGGGTAAAGGTTTCGCGGAAACGTATTTGGTGCCCCAAACTTGAGATTAGTAAGATGATATATCGTTGGTTTACTGCCAAAAGTGACAAAGTCAAAATGAGATAAAATTACAAAAATGCTAGGAATATGTATATGTTGTTCACGAACAATTGCCCAAGTTTAAAGTCTATTCGTTGTTTCGTACTGTTGTGTCACAGTATAGTAACATACCACATTTTTGTTAATATCTACAGTTTAATACTGTTTTTAAACGAAATAGCATTGACTTAGTCACTTTTGGCAGTATACCGACGATATAAGTATCCAACTGAAGTGTAAATCACATCGCTAGCCCGTTCAAACGAATCAAAATCGATCATTCACAAAAAAAAAAAAACATATCACCCCTGGCACAGTATTGAGAAATCGAATTTCGAAAAATCTGAAAACCCTTTTGCGATAATTTCTGTAATCATCATCCTGGAGCAAAAATTAATTCAATATCTCGACGGGTTCGATAGATATCGAGGATTTATCTAAAACACATTCAAGATCTTTTCACCACCTAGGAGAGTAAATTTCGAAAAATCCTTAAATCACGTTTTAGAATACTTTATTGGTATCTCGTGGACGTAAAAAACACAACATTAGACTGCTGGGTTCAAGATATATCGACGATTAATTGAAAACGCTTTTCACCACTTTTCATCCCTTTTCACGTCCTTCGGTAGTGAATTTTGAAAATTCCTGAAATTACTTTTGAGGTATTTGAGTAAGCATCAATCCTAAACAAAAATCACGTCGCTATATAAAAAACTATGGGTATCGATATATATCGAATGTGAGTCGAAAACTCATATTACCCCTTTTTTAACCAGTTTAGGGCCGAATGCAGAAAATATATTTTAAATGGTACTTGGGATACTTACAGAAGCACCAATTTAAAGCAAAGAGCACTTCGATATCTCGATTGATTCGATAGACATGGAAGGATATTCGAAAACACATTTCACGTATTTTCACCCCTTTAAACAAAGCATTTCGAATCGTCTTTGAGTCCTGTCATAGACATTTGTAAAAGTAACCGATTAAAGTAAAAATCACGACGATAGCCAATTTTGTTTCAAAGGTATAGAAGATTCATAAAAAACATACGTTGCCCCTTTTTACTGCCTGGGGGTCGAATTTAAAAAAAACCTAAAACTACTTTTTGGGTATTTACGTAAGCAATATTTTTAAGTGAATAATAACTCTCTATCCCGAAGGGTTCGATAGATATCGATAGTTGATTGGAAACACTTTTAAGGTCTTTTCAGCCCCTCAAATGTTGAACTTCGAAAAATCCTTAAATTGGCTAATATGCATTTTTACGAGTGTCCTATTAAAGTAAAAATCACGATGATTGGCCGTCGGGTTCGAGCTCTATCGACGTTTCTTCGGAAACACATTTCACCCCTTTTCACCCCCTTAGAGGTCGAATTTCGAAAAATCCCTTCTTAGTGCTCGCTTACGACCTGAAGGGAACCCCCACAAAAAATTTCACGATTCTAGGTCCAGTGGTTTGGGCTGCAGTTTGATATGTCAGTCAGTCAGTCAATCAGTCAGCTTTCATTTTTATATATAGAGATATATAGAGAGAGATCATATAATAATATTCTTATTTTAAACAAAAATTGGGACTAAATCTTCCTCTTAGGAAACTTTTGTATCTGTCGTAGTTTTAGCGTAATGAGTCGTAAACGTCAAAATTTGCACTTTACGGTTTTATGTACGCCACTAAAACAAACCGACATACCAAACCGACAAAATTCACAGTGTATATAACAACGTTGTAAGCTATGATTTGACATGATTAAAACAAAAATAAAATATGTTTGTATTTATTTACAAATGCTGAGTTTTAAAATGAAAATTTAAAATTTTCAACAATACATTTATTTTTGTTTTATATGTGTCAAATCATAGCCTACAGCATTGTTATACACTGTGAATTTTTTTCAGTTTGTTATGTCAAAACCGTTAAGAACAAATTTTGACGTTTACGACTCATTACGCAAAAACTATGACAGATACAAACATTACCTAAGAGGAAGATTTAGTCACAATTTTTGTTTAAAATAAGAAAATAAATATCTGGCAAAAATATAAAAATAAACAAAAACGTTGAAAAGTGAGGTGAACCGCGCCCTTAAGTCGTCTTTGTTTTCTTTTACGTCAAAACTTTAGTGCGAAGACTTTAAAAGGTTTGGACGTGTACAAGGCGCTTTTATTAAGTCACAGTAGCACAACTGAATGTCTCATAAAGACTAGTTATATGCGAGAAGACTGCGCGCTGCGCCTAGAGGCTAGGGACAGGCGTTATGTTCGTCGTATGTCACCCTTAGCACTTCCGTATTGCTAGACCTTGAACACGCACAATACGCTCACCAAGCCGGATTTACGGTATTTTATGCGCGAAGGAAAAAAAAAAAAACAATAAATCGTCGACAGTATGTAAGACGGACGAAACGTTGATTATGACATTCAACACATCATAACCACTGTTGTCGTTATTTACAATGTCTTTTCTATGTATAGTGTTACTACATCGTTACATCCTACGTCACCTCCAAGGTTAACAGTTTTTTTATAGTCTGCAGACTAAGACTGTTATCTGCGTCGCAGACAAACATATGAAAACAATGCACTTTTTTCAGCAGCCTCTAAGCGAAGATAATGGCCCCGGTTACTGCGCATGCGTGAAGTTCGTAACTAGACCAAATATCGTAAGAACTTCGAGCATACATAGAGATTATTAGGGTCCCTGTCATACCGACATGTAGCTCGGGTAAACATCTATGAAAAACGCTACTATTTAAGAGGGACAAACAATTTAAAACTTTTATATTAGGGACCCTAATACTTTATTTTTTAATAGTGTTAAGTACAGACCAATACATGCCTCTCGCTTTGCACTTTACGAATTCAGGTAATATGTTCGGAGTTACAGCAGTCTAAAAAAAAAACCGTTTTTAGCCATTTTGAAAGGCCGGAAAATCACGTTTCTAATAAGCGTGCTGCATTTTTGAAGTGGGTGTTATTTTCGTAGATAAACATATTATGGATAAGTTAAGCGGTTTCGTGTATAAAAGAATACGCGTGACACGCTGCAACGTCTCCTCTTAAGAGTGCATGGTATATAATTCAGCGTAAAAGCATCAGTTCAAAATTGTAGGTTTCTCGAAGCCAATTTGAAAAAATAAATAAATAAATAAAAATAAAAACAATCCCAGACAACAGTTTTTACCAACTTTCTGAGCAAAAATTTTTCTCAGCTAACGTATATCTGAAGAACAATCTCTGACGCCGAAAGTCTGGACACTCGCCTATCTATCAGTGTATTTTGCTTGACCCTCTTGTTTGGCTGTAGTTCGTCAAGTTACCGAGGATGTACTTTTTGGCGCTGTAATCCGGGCGGTCGGACTCAAACTCCCCCACTTTTTTCCATTGTTAACATTATAAAGAAAATAAAGATTTCTAGAGTCATAATTTAAAATTTCGAGCGAAGGAAGTATTTCATATATTGATAAAAAAAAATACGTTTTGATAAATTGTTTATGTTAGTGGGTGGGAAGTGGGCGGAGTTTGAGCTCTACCGCCTGGATTACAGCTCCAAAAACGTATAGCATTATCGGTAACTTGGTGAACTACAGCCAAACAACAAGGGGGTCGAGTTTTCAGGTGAGTGTCCAGACCTGTTCTTCTACGACCGTGGCCCCCAGTTCTTTTTCTTCTTCTTACCCCTCCGCAATACCAACGTCAGAACACGAATAGTGAAAATTGGAGACAGGCATTTCGGAACTGCTACGTTCATTATATAATTTACAAAGCACGCGTATTATTATAGATTCGTAATTTAGTTTCGTTGACATTTTCATCGACCATTTATTTTTTGTTGATAAGTTGTCCGGCGGAGGTGGGAAAACTTCAGGATTCTTCAGTTAAGGGTCGGTTCACAATTAAAAAACATAAGCACGGGACATATACCAGCGGAAACTGTACAGGACCAGAAAGCTTGTGCAAAGTTAAATTCAATCTAATTATTACTGTTAAGTTTAGAAAATTACATTTTTTTATGAATCTAATGCACGCATTGCTTCAGTGAATACATCCGAAAGCCAGTTGAATAAATTTGAAGCAGAATCGTATTTGGAGATAATAGGAAATATATACGCAATTTAACATTAACATTTCTTATTGTCATTTTGTTTAATTCTCGAGTATTTTGGTGGTCAAAACAACATGGCGGACATGCAGAAAATCCTTTGCGCTGATTGGTTGCTGTTCTACTCGTCCGCGGACAAAAAATGAAATAATACAATTTCTTAAGTCAGCATATCTGTGCACACGACTACTTTTCAGCAGTTGTGAAGCTATAGGGTGGAATACATGCGAACGACCGATGTTCTTGTTATGATCAATTGTGAATCCAGCCTAAGGATTTGTTTTTCCTGTTCCAGTTATATGGGCCTGTGTGGTAGTGGCAACACTGATTGCACGGTGACACAAAGGTAAAGGACTCTCACAATTGAAAACTTTGGCATTTGACTCCAACATTTGGCTTTACAATAGCTTTCAATACATGGCCTCCAATGGAGTCGTGACCAATGGCACCGCCGAAAGTAACACCAAGCAGCCATGACTTTACGTTTTCGATAAACTGAAAACCTAAAGTCAAAGTCAAAATGGCAGTATGCAAGGAACAACTGATTATTAGAGACGATGGTGAGAGGTACGTAAATTTTGCAGATACATTACAGGTCAGGTTGAACGCCAATTATGTATACTTCATTGTCATGTCTGTGACTTGCTGGCGGCTGTTACGAAACGCGTTTGACTACTGCAAGCCAGTAGTAGTGGCCAGTGGATGTATAGGACTGACAAGTCTAGGCTGCTGCCAGATGACCCGCGAAATTGACGTAACTGTAACGATGGTATATCGCGAAAATGTTTTGTGCCAACATACCCTTGAAAAAACTGTGGTTTCTTGGGACATGTATGATTGGGTAACACAACGTAGCTGTCTGCAGACAATAACAGGCATCAAATATTACAATAGCGGGATTATTATTGGCTCAGTCAAATAGGACAACAGCTCTACGTAAGCTAAAGCCAGTAATCTTCTGGTAAGCTGAACGTACATTGAAACACAGCAAACAGTCAAGTTTTCCCGCGATAAACAATTATCTCTAATGTTATAATGAAAAATCTTTGTTTCTGAGCATCGGTTTATTCTCCAATACTCGAATTTCATGAAAAATGTAACAGGTATCTCTTAAATGTATTCGGAAAACCTTGTAAATATAATTTGAGAAGTATTTGTAGATGAACTGTAAATTTCGTAAATAGATGGCGTTGCATGTGTTCTGCAAAATATTATCATAAATTGGAAATATTTAAATAACTGGGCTTATTTTTAGAATATCTACGTGATATGCGTTTACGGCAAATATATAATGATTTATATAGCAATAATTACGTTTAAAAAAAATTTCAAATCGTTTTTTAAATTGCACTACTTTAACTTTACGTTTGTGGTGTGTATTAACAAATACTTAAAAATAACGTAAACGTAAAGTCAAATGTTAAAGTAATGAATTGTGTATAGGCTCTAACACGTAGTGTGGCGATGAACAAAACACGAGCGCATCAGCGAGATGCGTGCAAGCTTCGTAGAGGTGTGAGGAGGAGGGGGGTATATACGGGGAAGTCCCGGAAGCAGGATAGTAACAGACCATGGCTGGTGAGGGGAAGGTACGGGGACGGACCGTGGGTCGAGGGGAAAGCGACGTGACTGGGCCGCGGGTCACTTTCTCCCGCAGCGCCGCCCTGCAACCGCCCTGACCCATGATACGCGCTGTTACCCAGGCCCACACCAACACCCTCTCCCTTCAATTTGTTCCCACGTACTGATATAGGTCATTCGGGACCACGGTCGCAGAAGAACACGTCTGAACACATACGGCATTACGACAAGTTGGTTAACATTTTTTTTTACAGATCTCAGAGGCCACAAATTATAGTAATCACAAGCTTCACCGGCCCGAATGAGGAATAATTGCACATTATCGAAGGTCGGTAACGATGGCCGCGGGGATCGATTTTCTTGCAATGCACACACTAACACAAACATACACACTTCACGTGCATGCATACACACAAACATGTAACAACACTATGTTTGGTTAGTCAACATCCTGTATTAAGGGACCTGCGAATTGCGCGTTATTATCTGACAGCAGACTGTACTTACTCCGTGTGTACTCATATGTCAGCTCATATGTTGGCCGACATTTGGGTGGCACGTTTGAAGGACTTTCAACAAATGATATACGACCAATTGTAAAATACCAACTATCCTGTAATGTGACACAGACAGATACGAAGTCTGGCAGCCTATAGCATCACGGACTGTGTTCGGGTTTGAGTATTAGTAAATTCACTGATTTTAGGTGAAAAATATTTTGCACCAACTTGTTTCAAGAGTCTTACGTATGGATCCCTGTTCCTCGGGAAAATAACTGTGTCCCAGTTTGTTTCAGTGCTTTACGTACATACCTGCAGTTCTGCTTCATGTTTATTGACAGCGTGTCTATGTGTATTATTTGACTGAGCTAATGACAATAACGTTACTGCAACAACACACGTCTGTGATTTGTAGGTAGAATACCAAGGCTGGCGACATTTAAAATATCCAATCACTGACCACGAAGCCCAACTGTAACACTCACCGTCTCGGCTTTCTACCAGCAAATCACAGACGTGTGGTGTCGCAATAAGCTTGTTCTGATTGGCCCAGTCAAATAAGAGATGCCTCTACTCAAAGACACACTGCTAATAACCATGAAGCATAGCTGCAGATGTGCACGTAATACGCTGAAGCAATTTTGGTGCGAAATAGTTTTTACAAACAATCAATGACTCCGTATACAAGCCAACTAATTATAGCCCCTCACTAAATAATAACGCGACATTTGTACGTCTAGCGGTGTATTCTGTGTCACATGACTTGAATAATTTTGGATAGTTCTGAGGGCAATAACAGTTTGGAGCAATTTCAGGCGTCATTTTTTATTCTAAAATAAACCAACAAAAGACGCCAATTCCACCGCATTTACTGTCAATTTCTTCTTATGTTACCGACATTATTTATACTTTAAACAAAAATATCAAATAACTAAATCGGTACATCAAACTTAAATAAAACATTTTAAAACCCCGTACCTTAAAACGATCCTTTAAAATGGGAAAATAATAGTTCCAAACTATTGTAGCCCGTCAAATGCGTCTGGTACCGCTAAGTAAACGAAATATGTATGTACTTTAAAATTAGCACATTCGAAACAAAAAAAAAAAAAGTAACTGCAGCAAATCTTCCATATTGTGCGTACATATGTGACAAGTCCGAAAGATAAGTCTACATCTTAAATTAGGCTACATTTAAATTTAATTTTTCATATTTTAAATTTTAATTGTTATTTGTAGCTTCTGAAACTTTAAAACTTCTACGGTTGTTGTAGGTATCAAATAAAATTAAATAATGTTTATTTTACACAGTTTCAAAAGCATTGAGTAGCGTATTTGCTACCAAATAAAAAATCATTGAAATCAGTCCTTCCGTTTGGTAGTTACGAAGCCACAGACAAATGCAAACACAGGCATAACCGTCAAACTTATAACACCTCTTCACTTTTTATCGAGGGTCAACCATCCGAGTACGGAATCAATGAAACATTTTTCGGCATTTTTTTTAACGAGTGAACGTTATCACCTTTTCCTTCCACTCAATAAATTTACAAATCTAGAAAGAAAACTTTGTTTACAGTTACAAAGGTGATATGACTTACCTGTTACCTTGCGGTTCTGGCAGTTGAACTACATGTCTACGGAAACTAGTATTTACGATCCAGAAACCAGTAAACTCCACCTACCTGCAAAGAAAAAAATAAAAGTAGTAAAACATTTGCATAGAATACGTATATAATATGTACGGTGTAGTGTCATAAAAGAGTAAATATTAATAATAACTTACTTAATAATTGAGGTACTTATGATAATTTTTTACAATATGAATTTTGAATCCATGATATGTTATAGACTAATCATGTCCACATGTATCCCAAATTAATTTCTAAGACACCAATACACAACTCAGACGTTTAATGGAAATAAACTGCGTGAGCCGCACGCAGTTTTATTAACAATTTTTTAAAACAACATTGCAGGTAAACATTGACGCAAGTATTAAACCTTAGAGTGATAAATAGGGCCCGGTAGTTATCCCGAAAAGATTTTTGCACAACTTTGTTTCAGTGCCTTACGTGCGCACCTGCATATCTGCTTTGTGGTCAGTGATTGGATGCCGTAACATACAACGTCTGGAGGTTAAACCCGCAAATTACAGACGTGTTGTGTCACAGTTATCCATGTACTGATTAGCACAGTCAAATGAATAATAACTGCACAAAAACACTCTGCTATAACAATGAAGTTGAGCAGCAGGTGTGCACGTAAGACACTGAAACAAAATGGGGTAAAACCCTTTTCGCGAAAAATACCGGGTCCTAGTGATACGTTCTGAAAACCTTCATAAATGTTGCTGTGATTTCAAGAAACACTTGTGCTGAAATGGGAAATTATTATGAGAAGATGCTTTTTGCGAAAAGGTTTTTGCACCAGCTTGTTTCGAAGCTTTATGTGCAGATCTGTAGCTCTGCTTAGTGATAAGATATTTTCAACTCTCACTAGTCTTGAGGTTCTGACCTTAAGTTACAGGGAGCCGCGGTGGCCGAATGGTCAGACCATTCGCCTACCACCAAGGCAATCCGGGTTCAGTTCCCGGCGGGGTTGGTCCCCGGATTTTCGCATGTGGAAATTGTTCCGGACGACGCCGTTGGTCAGCGGGTTTTCTCGGGAATCTCCCGCTTCCCTCGCCTTTTCATTCCTCTCACTCACCTCATATCACCCCTCACCAGCGTTAAAGACGTTGATGTTAAGCGCTGACCAAAATCTCTTCACTCACTCAAGTCACAGACGTGTGGTGTCGCAATAACCGTGTTCTGATTGGCACAGTCAAATAAGCGACGCAAACACACACATACATGCTGCCGATAACCAAGAAGCATAACTGCAAATGTGCACGTAAAGCTGGTGCAGAAATATAAAATTTCCGATCCGTATACATTACTCACACCTGCCAGCGCCACCCTTAGTTCTCCATTGACTTCATTCGTCACACACACAAACACACACATACACACACAGGCAGTCTATCTAGGAAGACACTTTAAGATGGTGTGGTACACAATACAACGCTAAAAGCATTAATATATAACTGTTGGTTTCTTGAAGCTAATTTGCAAAAATTTAACGATAGCAATCCTAGACAATAGTTTTAGGTAGCTTTTAATAATTTTTTTCCAGTGTTACGAACTTCTGAGGCACAATCTCTGACACCGGAACCTCGTGCATTTAACTGCGGGACAAGAGATCACGCGTAACAAATTAGTAATTCTGGATAAATATTTACTTATAAAGTTGGGAAATACCACTAGCCTATATAGGATTGTCATTGGGTATTTTATCCGTATTGGCTGCGAAAAAAGCGTAGAAATGAATTGATGTTTTCAGCGTTTATTTATCTACCACACACTATTAAGGTCGCCGCCTGGGTAAACGTATTTTGTATGTTCGAGGTCTAGAAGTGTAGACGCGATAAGGACGACAAAGCAAGCGTATCACGCCTCACTCTAACCTCTAGGCGCAATTCATATGTCTTCTCTCCGACAACTCGCCTCTATCAGACTTTCAGTGGTCACTCTATAATTTTATGACGTAATATTAAAGATAAAGGTATATTGTCGACGACTTATGTACATTTTAAAAGATTCTGCACCAAGATTCACATGACTAAAATAAAATAGCGCAAAAACTCTCATTTTCGACCTCTAGAAAATATGTTTTAATGGGCAGTAGTGAACTTTAAATGGGTATACACACGTGTTTAGGCGGTTCGGGATGAAGTGAGCACTCATATAGCCCTGCTAAAGTTCTATTTTCAGCCAATTCGTATCTTTCCGCACGTAGCGGCTAAAGACGGCAAGTGTCTATCCTCTCTGGACACGGCACTTGGTGTTTGCACGTGTAAGATAAATTGTGTAGTCTGTTGCAATCTATATAGTTTGATAAAACAGTTTATTAATTATATGAAATACAATTTTGTCGATTTCGGGTTGATTTTCTTTCGGTATTGTTGTAATTACATAGGAAAATACACGGAACTATACTGCGCAATTTTGCTGCCAACCATACTATAGCAGTAAGGCAACGATAGTCAATGTCGAATTTTACGCAACAGCTAACGATATTTGTTAAAGGTTAAGTACTTCTTTAGCGCTCTCGTTATCCCGAATGACCTATAACTAGAGACATGCAAAATTCGCGTTATTTTCTGACAACTGACTAGACTGCAAGTGATTATAGGCTGGTTCGACGTATCCCGCTGGCCGATATTGTCGTGACTTGCCGCGGAGAATACTTACACAGTAGAGAGGCCAATCTCTGTAACGACGTTACACACGTAACTGACAACACATAAAGGTTCGTAGCCAATTGAATCGCAGATTATGCTCTGTTATGTGTAGGAAAGTGAAGTTTACTCTGCTACCAAATGATAACGCGAATTTTGCATGTCTCTACCTATAACGTTCTTTGAATGATATTTCCAAGCAGACATGACTCGAGTACGATGAGCTATCCGGGAGCGACCGAAGCTCTGTACACCTCTCGACGACTTGGGAAGAGGAAGGGTTTGTTAAAGATTTGATACGTAGTTGCCGCCTGTGTATAGAGGCTATGTGTTGTCGGCGAAGACAGATAAGGCAACCGACGTCTACTGGAGACCTTGTGAAGTGAACTACTGGCCGTGACCCGGGTCGCCATCTGACATGTGTGCGTGCGTGAGTGATCTATATCCGCACTCGTCAACACGCATCTCCGTGCAGTACGCTCTCGTAGTAGCCTGGACAACTGTCAAGGCAATTCAAGTATATCCGCACTTGTCAACACGCATCTCCGTGCAGTACGCTCTCGTTGTAGCCTGGACAACTGTCAAGGCAATTCAAGTGCGATAATTCATAATTTTATATTTTTATGAAATATTGATAGTTTCGTAGACGATACTAGCAAGTACAGTTTTCTTAGGAAAAAAATTTAGCTCGCATAGTTTTTATCATAATGGCGCATCGAAGTTAAAATTTACATGTTACGCTGCCATTCTAATAAAAAAAACAATTGACTCACATAAATAAAATAATTCACTGTGAACTATAAAATAAAACATTTAAAAACCCAAAACGTAATATCTTGAATTTTTTTTTAATCTAAAAAAATATGGGAGAAAAATTGTATGATAATAGTTCACAGGATGTAGTTTTAATGTTTTACTGCGTAGTTCTATGACATGTTATTTCATTGTGAATTATTACATTTACGTAAGTCAGTTGGTTTTCATTATTTGCATGGCAGCAGAACATTCAAATTTTGACTTTGACGCGCCGTTACGAGAAAACTACGCAAGTTAAAATCCTTTAGTAAGAGGAAACTGTGCTCACAAGTATCTTCTACAAAACTAACACTATTTATTAAATATACAAAATTAGGATCTGATTGTATTTGGACGCATTTAAGTAGCGTTCCTAGTTAATAACTTAGCACCATTCGAGCATTATTTGTTTATTCTAATGTCTCAAAAAATAATATACCTACAACAGTCAAACTTTTTTAAGCAAAGACAGAAGTGGTATCTTTTTCACTAGAGCCGAAGTTTTGAAAATGGAATATCAATACGATTACAAAAAAAAAATTGGGATTTCGGTGAAATATTGAATATAAGCTCAATTTGTTGATAGTAGACTACATATTCTTTTGTTGAACAATTAATTTACTTATAGTACTGTAGACGCATAATTTGTGAATACATACTTGTATTAACACCTTTTAGTAAGTTACTTTCTAGTGAGAAAACCGTCAAGCATGTTTTCGTAGTTTCTGTCCCTTGTTCTCTTCTACACTCATAGATACTCCTCTCTTGTCAATATCTACCTTGGTGTCCATCCTCAGTCTGTCTATTATATACGAGAAGACGTCCAGCTGTCACTCATAGTGTACGTCCGTCTGCTGCTTACTCAAATACCTGCTATGTAGGGGTGCACCTTAGGAATGGTGGTATATAATTCAGCGCTAAAATAATCAGTTTATATTTGTAAATTTCTCGAAGCTAATTTGTAAAATAATAATAAAAAAAACAGAAACTCTTGACAATAGTTTTTGCCAACTCGTTGAGGAAATTTTTACGTATGTCTGAAAAACAATCTCTGACGCTCGAAATCTCGCACATTTAAATGCGACGCAAGAAATCACGCTTAATAAATGCACCATTCCGGGTAAATGATTGCTTATAAAGTTGGCAAATATAATTATCAAAGATTGTTGTTTTGTATTTTTTCTATATTGACTTTCAAACGGTTTAGATTTCAACTGTAGAAGATAAGGATATACGCGTTACATTACATAGGACGTGGCTCGGTGCCTGTCAAATCTACATGCATGCCATCACTGACTTTATTGCTCATCTCGGTGAGACGATATGGCTGAGTTGCAGAAATAAACTACAGTTACATAAAGAACTAACGACTAGAAAATGAACCAAAAAAAAAACACAAGAAATAAACCATGGAAGGCATAAATGGCTGCAGTCAACAAACACACAAATAATTAATTGAACAATTTTTGCAGCGGGGGTGTAAGACAAACTGAAGTGTTTTGCACATCGAAAAACATTCGAAAACATCCGCTCATAACTTTTTTCCTGCATTTTATTCTTGAAGCAATATTGTCCTCTTCTCACAGCAGAAATGATATCATTATAACTGACTGATCACGGCCGAATATAATTTAAGTCACGTGATCCATAACTTCGACCTTTTTCACATTAATTATTTTTTATTCATAAACTAGAGCAAATATCGAAAATCGGTTGCACAGGCTTGTTAAAAAATATAATACTACATGGCATAATTTTTACTAAACATAAAATTGTATAGATTTGGTAAACTGGTTCATTAATTAGAATTTCCTTAATTGCGTAATTAGTTAAAACTATTGTGGATTCTGTCTTGAAAAAATTGGTTAACATATTGTACAGTGTTTTTTTTAACAAAACTGTGCTGCAGCTTATCGATACCTGCTCTCGTTTAGGATTTAAAAAATTATTATCGTACAAGCAGTAGAAATGATGGATCATGAACAGAGACGATGGTCAGATACACTGGAAAATCGCGAAAATATTAGACATAGTCTCCAATAGACTGTAGTATCTCAGTCGTGGCACGTGTGAACAGTTTTCTGGCAAATCACACACGTTATGTGTTAAAACTGTGCAGTTCTAATTGGATCTGTTGAAGAGGGACACAATGCTTCATATAAACTATAGCCAATATAGGTGCAAAACCTTCAGTGTTACACATAGCATGTTGGAGCCTAGCAAACAATCAACTTTTACCGCGATTTACCAGTGTCTCTAAGGATGGTATATCGCAAACATTTTTCGTGTCAGCATACCTTTGAAAACGATGTAGTTAATTGCAACATATGTGACTGGGTGGTATACACGTGACACGACGTAGCTGTCTGCAGACCAGTAACAGACATCACATATTACCACAGCAGGATTCTTATTGGCTCAGTCAAATAAGGTAACAGTTCCACGTACAAGCGAACGCCAGTAATTTTCTGATAAGTTGAACGTACGTTGAAACCCAGCAAACAGTTTAGTTTCCTCGCGATAAATCATCTTCTCTAACCATGACTTGCTAATCCCTATCCTAGCTCTCAGGTAGGTAGTGTTGAAAATATTCTCTTCACTCACTCAGATCTTTAGGCGGAAATGCGTGGACCTATTCACGCGAGCTCATGACTAACGACAAAATGAACGCCTACATCGGAGTACAGGAACCATTCCACTTCCCTCGCGATATATCACTCTAGACGTTTATGAGAATCCACTAACTAAAGTAGGGTAGGTTATGTTAGCCACGTGACTGGTTATATGTATTACCAGTATTTCATAACCCCTGCGATGTTATTCAAGGTTTTTAAACGGCGCGAATTAAAAAAGCCTATGTGTCTCCACATGATAAATATTTGGCAGAAAGCTATCCACAGCGCATTCTTATGTGTTATGTTTAGAGATAATGGTTTATCGCGGGAAAACTTGACTGTTTGTTGGGTTCCAACACACGTTCAGGTTATGGAAATATTACTGGCTTTCTCTTGTTGCTAGAGCTGGTTCCCTATTTGACTAAGACAATAAGAAACCCGTTATTGAAATATTATGGGTCTGCTGATAGCTAGAACGCCTGTGTCAGACGTATATCACCAAATCATACAGGTCGTAAGAAACAACAGTGTTTTCAATGGTAGGTTAGTCCAGAAAATTTTCGCGATATCTCTAATTATGTTTATATTCAAGTATAATATTAGTTTTAGTAGTTGACCGCAAGGCCATAAGTTGAAATTTCGAACACGGGTAAAATTACGTGGGGTAATATTCCAAACACCAAAAATGTGTACTTTTGGCTGATCTACCCTCGTGAGTTTTCATAAGCGCCTTCTGTGTTTTGATACTTACGGACCTTCAACTTCGGCGTTTTTAACTGACAACAGACTGGATTCAAAGTTACCGTGAGCTCATCTGACTTCTACTATTGCCCAACAGTTTGTGTGGCGCGCCTGAAGGACTTTCAACCAATAAGATCAATTGTAAATTTCCCGCTATCCTGAAACGCTGGCACATAAAGATACAAAGGCCAGGAGTCAATAATGTCACAGTACGTTCGACCGTGTATAAGCCATAGAATTCTAGCCTGAGGCTAGATAATAACAATAAATTTGCATTTAAGATGTTTTTGGCAGCAGAGTATTTGATAAAAGACTGGAAGGGTGGCTCTTCCAATTCCTTGAAACACGCTTGTTTTATTTCTTTAATAATCCTGGACTGTTGCCCCTTGGAAGGGTGTTCCTTCATGACTTTTCTGAAAATGATGTATTTGAAAGATGTTTTGATTTGTTACCCCTTGGAAGGGCAACACTTCAGGATTTTTCTGACAATGGTAAATTTAAAAGGTTGTCTGAATTGTTGCCTCTTGGAAGAGGCAACATATCCTGACGTAACCTAAAATAACGAACCATAATCTGACAAAACCTATCCTAACCTGACCTAACGTAACCTAACATAACGTAACCTAACATAACATAACATAACAAACTTGAAGGCCTGCCCTTCTAAAGAGCTATAATTCAGACAATCTCTTAAAATATAAGCACTGGCAGAAAAATCCCGAAGGACTGTCCTCTAAAGAGGCAACAGTTCAGCACCCCTTCTACTGCTACTAAATATTGCATTGCTGGTCTTCTGTAGTGCTGGCTGCACTATGTCTGGGGACGGCGGTGTGACGCGCGGCGCTCAGTTGTTTGATTACTCTGGTGAGTATATTTAGCACGTGCGCAAGGCCGCCTGGCAGCTCGCCCACCAGGTTACCTTCCCTATCACAGCCGGCCTAACTCGGTTACAACTCAAAAACTCCAGCAGTGCAGGTTTTATCTGCCACCTGACCAAGCTTTGCCGATCACCAACGTAGCGATAAACGACTGTTCACGGTTCTGACATGCCAGGATATATATATATATATATATATATATATATATATACACACCTTTTAAATATTTTTAATCTCCGAAGCAAAAAAAGGGCTGTCATGAGTTTGACGTGTCTGTCTTTGGCATCGTAGCTCTTCAACCAATGAACCGATTTTGATTTAGTTTTTTTAGTTTGAAAGCTAACTTGATCGAGTGTGTTCTTAGCTATGGTTCAAGGAAATCTGTTCAACTGTTTAAATATCATCAGCTCTTTTATATATATATTTTGAGTGAATGTCAGCAATTCAACTGGTCTGATCGATTCGAAATTTAGCATCCCGTGAGTCGGTTTTTTAATTTTTAATTTTCAGTCTTAATTAATACTAAATGCTATTGTTTGAACCGTGTCGGACGATGCCGCTGGTCGGCGGTTTTTCTCGGGGATTTTTCGTTTCTCCATCCTTTTCATGCCGACGCTTTTCAGTTGTAGGACCTCGTTTCATGCCATTCTTAGTGACAAACAGATGCCTACGGGTGACCAGTAATAGATCTGCATCCTTGGTATGACATCCTGCCCACCTGACGCTCTCCTCATACGATATTTTTTATTATAAATGTGACATCTGCAGCAAATTTCATACATTTTTATAATACATATATTATTAGTTCCAAGCTTGTTTCGTCGGCATCTTTAACTCAGTGCATGCATTAACATTTCGTTGTGGTTTTGGCTATGTGTCGGCTATACACTGTACTTCTTTTCCCCACGCAAACTGACGAGTTTCGTCGGCTTATCGTGCTTAAGGGGCCTCCCTAGCTAGGCTACGTTTGTGTGTGTGAGACAAGACCACGGCCGTAGAAGAACAGGTCTGGACACTCGCCTGGATATTTGACCCCCTTGTTGTTTGACTGTAGTTCACCAAGTTACCGAGAATATTGTGTTTTATAGGCGCTGATGTTACGGCGGTAGGACTAAACTCCGCCCACTTCCTTTCCGCTAAGATAAACAATTTATCAAAACGTATTTTTTTTTATCAATTTATGAAATACTTTCTTCGCTCACAATTTTAAGAAAAGGCTCCAGCAATCTTTATTTACTTTATAAATTTAACGATGGAAAAAAATTGACGGAGTTTGAGTCCGACCGCCCGGAAAACAGCGCCAAAAAGTACGACATTCTCGGTAACTTGACGAACTACATACAGCCAACCAACAAGGGGGTCAAGCAAAATACATTGTTAGATAGGCGAGTGTCCAGACCTGTTCTTCTACGACCGTGGACAAGAGCTTTAAGACTGTCCCTGTCCGACTTTTGTAATACATTATCGCCTCTCTGTGCAAGCCACTCAGCTGACGTGCAGTGCTTTACTATTATCCTTTTTCCTATGGGACTTTAAGCTGTGACCACATTATTATATTTATGGCAAGCAGAGTTCAAAATCTAACACATGTTTCTACAGTTCTATTTTTTTATCCGGGTGTTATTTTTACAGATACCGCAGTCTAAAATACCTATTTTTGGCAATTTGTAGGGGCCCGAAAAATGATGCTTTAAATAAACGGGCCGAATTTTTCAAACTATACCGACATAGTCTGAAGTGTGTACTCTCTTCGCACATATACAAATATAATGCATCTTTAGTGGTTTCGTCAAAAAAATCGCAACTCGCTGCAACACGTCTCAAGCGCAGGGAGTTGATGGAGAGGTTGTTCTGGTGACTTTTTGACGCGTGTAAAGTTAACCATGGTTGCTGTTACCACACTCGACACGACTGAAATGTTGCTCTGCCAACCATAAACTCATAAGATTTATATAAACACCTTTAGTAGTCCAGTCAATATGTCGTTGACAGGGTCGATCACCATTGCCCGCATGTGCGACACATGGTGGATGTTGCCGTTGCCGGAGGATCTTTGGATCCATCCCCCCCCCTTCTCCTAATTCGGCACGTCTCCACAATAGGGCCTCATTGATAAATTTTCCATTTTCATAAGTTTCGTAGTTTCAAGCCTTTATTTTTTAATTTTTTTTTTTTTTTTTTACTTGAAGTGAGAGATTTCGTTGCGCGCTTAACATCGAGGCCTTTAACGCTGGTGAGGTGTGACATGAGGTGAGTATGGAGCAGCGCCGAAATGAAAGGGTAGGAGAAACGGGAGATCCCAGAGGAAACCAGCCGACGAATGGCTCGTCCGGCACGGTTATCACATGCGAAAATCCGGGTACCGACCCCGTCGGGAGTCTAACCCGGATCGCCAGGGTGGAAGACGAGTGGTCTGACCATTCGGCCACCGCGGATTCTTTTACTTGAAAACAAAGTGTACTGCTGACTAGTGTATAAGCATCTAGAATATCTACTCGGCAAAGAAAGTCCCACCGAATTATGACGAGTAGTTTCGATTTTATCGACGAATGAGTGTTCCAGCTATTCACTCGTCGGTCATCTTACCTTTCCATTACCCTTAAGACGGTGTGGTACATAATTCAACGGTAAAATCATTAATCTATAACCGCAGGTTTCCTGAAACCAATTCGCGAAAATTAAACAATAGCAATCCTAGAAAACAGTTTTAGCCAACGTTTTAAACAAAATTGTTTCCAGTGTTACGAACTTCTGAGGCATAATCTCTGACGCCGGAACCTCGTGCATTTAACTGCTGTTCAAGAGATCACGCGTAACGAATTAGTAATTCTGGATAAATATTTACTCATAAAGTTGGCAAATACCTCTATCTGGGATTGTCATTGAGTATTTTATCCATGTTGGCTTCGAAAAAAGCGTAGAACTCAATTGATGTTTTCAGCGTTTATTTATCTGCCACACACTCTTAAGATCTTAAGATACGTACGAAGGCCCAGAGCCAATAATGTCAACGGAATGTGATCTGATGATTATAAGCCAACGAATTCTAACATATCGCCAAATAATAATGCAACATTTGCAAGTCTCTGCTGCTTGCATGTATTCCCTCAGAGGTCAGTAGAGGCCTAATTTAGAAGTTTGCTGAATTTGTTGCGTGATGACATGGCCACATATAACCTCACCACACGCAGTTTATTTGTTTATTTATATACTTCGACACCCGAGTCTAATGAGCAGAGAGGATGATTCATCAAAAAAAAGTTTTTAGCTATGTTACAAATGAAACAGTGATTTCAAAAACTACCCAACTCTACACATTAACCAAAATGGTATTATTACTGTAAGTTGTCATATGAATTTGGTTTCATTGAATTATGTAATCGAACACAACACTTTATCTTTTGCTACTACGTCAGAGGCCAACTGATCATTGTAGTTCTTATAATATTTGTTTTTTTCCCCTTCTCTAGAACAATCTTCTTTTTTTTTTTCTTGACTTGGGTTGGTTTTTAATTCACCGTTTCAATTTAACGTCTATGATGTTACGTATTTTCCCCCGCAATTCGTGTGTTCACATTTGGCTACGCCAGCGACAAGAATCAATGATTCTTGATTAAAATAAGTCTGAACGAGCTTGTTTCAAAGCCTTTTGTGCACACCTGCAGCTCTGCTTTGTAGTTTTTGGATTCTGCCCGCTAATCATAGACACAGAATATTTAGGAATACAGAAATGAAATAGCAGATAGAACGGCGAACTCAGTCACACACGCCAGCAAAATGTCTTTCCTGGCCAGTAACGTGGTGGAAACGCCTACCACCAATCAGCGTATGACAGCTACCATGCTAGCCGGCAGCCAGGCCAATAGGAAACATGCAGGAACCAAACACACACGAGGCAGGTATAGGAGATTCGGAATAAAGTAAGCACTCAAAAAAAGCCCAGATTAATTTCAATTTTCTGCCAGTTTACATATTTCCGCTGTATGTAAACATCAACATTGCCACGTGCTTTTATTTACATAGGCTTGTACAATGTTTACATTTACGTTACACTGCTCCGATAAATTTTGGCTACAATATGTACGCATTAAATGCACGGGGGTTGAATATGTGCTAAACTCTGTAGTAATCTTAGTTATAAATACATGCGAGTAAACGTCATATAACACTGGTTTCTCTGCGTCTACTCTAACGACGCTATTACCGTTACGAATCTCGTAAATGCATGCACAGTATATTCGAACTTTTAATTAAATTAAAACCGCCACTAAAAACACACACGACACACACACACACGCAACTCAAGAATTCAAGTTCCGTTCAGCATACTGTAATGAACGACGACGACGCACGCAAGGAGCAACAATAAATAACGTATTTTCATGTGTTAAACAGGGTAAAAAATGATGTTTCTATTTCCAGATACTCAGACTGGCGATCATAAAACATAACAACTTATATTACTAATGACTTTCCATAATTTAGCAGCGATATTCATAAACAGTCACTTATAATACTTTTGAATGTGTTTATCAGAAACCCATATTCAATACACAACGGACAAACAAACTGAATGACGGACAATCAAACTGAATGACGCTATTCGCTCCCAAGCGAAGCTTGGCGAAGCGGCGAAAAACTAACTCTGATGCCATCTGTCGGTGAAATTTTTAACTACCTCTGTAGCGCGAAGCATTAGCGGCATGTGCAAACGAAACGATAATCGACTCGGTTGCGTCGCTTTGTGCTGGCGCTAATAAAATAAAACTATAAAGTCAGTAGGCATTTCAGTAAGAACCTAAACAAATATTTTAAAGTATATTAAATACAGAGCGGTCCTTTGCATTTAATGTTCTTTCACTAATGCTGTATTCAAATAAGAAAATACACGGAACTACAAGCAATTATTCGCTACCAACCATACAAACAATAGTGTAACTGTTGTTAATGTTGACTTATGTGCAGTAACGGCTAGTGATTTTTTTTTTCAAAGGTTAAATCTTTAGTGCTCACTTTATTCCGAATGACCTATATCGACAGCCTTGGACAGCCAAAGCGGCCAAGTTCGCTCTCATCAAACGAGCCACCACATCATTTCACGTTTGTATTAGTATCTAGTCTGTGTCATAGACGTTGTTTTGTTCGAGTAAACTTACTCTCACTGGTGCAGTCAAATAAGTTACGTATCTGCAAAAAGACTCGCGGGCAATAACCATGAAGCACAGTTGCAGATGTGTAGCCTACGTAAGACATTGAATAAAGTTGGTGCAAAATTATTTTCGTGAAAAATTAAGAGGGGTGAGTACCGGTTAAATATGTTCACGTTTGCCGCGTGGGAACAGTGGGGCGAGAGAGTCAGAGTACCACGCTCGACGTGAAGCTACAAACTGGCGTGCAGTCGCAAGCTTGGAGAGTGACAGAGGCGAGATCCTTGAGTGGGTGAGGCGGTATGGTATGTATGTATATAGTATGAGTGGTGTACGTGTGTGCCCGGGAAGACAGCGTGTGAGGTGTTGTCAAGGTCATGGAGGTATCAGACAAACAGAAGCATGCAGCAGGTATCAGAGAGCAAACAATTTTATTAGGCCCCACGAGACTACTGACTGAGGTACGCTGACAGAAGTTCATCTCTCAGTCGTACTACGACCAACAACTATAGCTTGTACTCGATATACTGAGCACTTTTCAAGACTTTGTTTTCTAGACCAAGGCCTCGCTCTTCAGTTTTGCAGTGGTTTCAGAAAAAAATTACGCAAATTAATACATATTTCAAAAATTCATTCTGGCAGTTTTAACACTTATATATCATCGCTTGTACTTGAATTTTTCTGTTGCAGTACTCCAAACAGGTTTTTAGAAATTTTCCCCTGATATATCACGTATTTTGTTGTCAAAATAAACCAAAATGAAGCAGTATTTTTTTTTTGCTAGCAAACGGTAAATTAATTAAAAAAACACCCTGGCAAAATTGTGTATCGTACGACTGTACACAGTCTCAATTTTTTTCAAAGCATTTGGTTAAAACATATTAGAGTTGTTTGAAATTGTTTGAAATGAATGAAAGATCGTGGCCTAAAGAAACATTATTTATTCTGACCTTAACCGGTAGTTTCTGAGTGTCATACAATCTAAATACTTCCGTTGTTACTAGGTTGCGTTATTTATATTAAAAAGTGGCCGAAAAGTATACATTATTTGAAAAGAAACAAGTAACTCGGGTTTCAAAAGTGGTCACTTTATCTTGAACCACCCATAACAGCTATAATAGCGGCACGCAGAACGTATAGGCTGTTCGCGTTGAAGTCAGCATTTTTGAAGTCCGCCTTCTCTAGAATATTAATTTAAACTCTAGAATGTTAATTTTAACTAGACAATCATTTTTACAAAATTGTTTTATTTTGTTGTCAGATGTTAGCATTACGGCACGTTACTATCTACACACTTAGGTTATTATTTAGGATGATACATTGTTGCTAAAATGTGGCAGACAATCCAAATTGGCTGAAGAGAGAAACTTAACATGGGCTTCAAAAGTGATCTCTAGAGATGATGGTTTATCGCGGGAAAACGTGACAGTCTGCTGGGTTTCAACGCACGTTCAGGTTACCAGAAAATTACACAACACAAGTAAAACCAACGAAAAAATGCGTTTCGTTGGTTTTACTTGTGTTGTTGTCTATTGCCTTGTGTTTGTTGTCCACTGTTCACTGTTTTTTATTATTGCCATTTTTTTCACGTTGGGGATCTGGTTCTATATTTGTGTGTCGTCTGGGTGGTGTTGTCACGATATTCGACTGAATTCTATCTCCAGAATTCTTTGCTGTCTATAGTAACAACTATTTTGGAAAGAAAAAAATTGACAGAAATCCTTTACTTTTTTTTATATATATTTTTGTGTGCATTATATATATATATATATATATATATATATATATATATATATATATATATATA